>PVKS010008120.1:0-69779 GCA_004027875.1 Aplodontia rufa
GATCCCCCATGGATCATCTTGCACCCTGTTTTGGTGTTTTTGGAAACCCTCCTGGAGAAGCAATTGCTAGGAATGACTTTCCACTAGAACTACCCATAACACCTTCCCCATAGGCACAGGCAAACAGCAGGGGTGCCTCTAGCTGTGCCAGCCTGCTGCATGGATCTCTGCCCCTTTTGACAATCCACAGGAGCACCCACATACCACTGTTGGGCCAAGAAGGAAGTGGTCTTTGTAGATGAAACCACAGCCATGTCTGAGCAAACTTTATCTTACAGAAAGTTCTCCTCCCCATCCCCCAACTTCCTACCTCTCCAAGCAATCGCCCTTCCCTCATTCTTCTTCCCCTCTTATGGAAGCTAACTGGTAAAAACACACATGTTTGGATAGCTGGGCTGTAGCACCCACATAGTGGGGACCCCAAGCAGCAGCAATCACCCTCCACTGGCCTCTTGGACCCTCTTACCTCTGGAACCTACATGATTGCAGAATTTCCAAACCACGCTCTCAAGCAACACAGTACAACCCAACCAAACAGCACTTCTGCAATTCAGAGGCTGGCAACCAACAAGGCCAGGTACGAACACACTGGCTTCTTAAAAACAGAAATATTTCACTCCCGGGGTAGAAACAATAGAGATGACTGGCCTGCTCCATCTCTTCTGCATTGCCAGCAAAATGGAAACTTAACTTCTAAAAAGGAACAGTGAGATTCCACCCAAACTTCTCCCAAATGGAGGAGAGAAATACTCCAGTGAACCCAAAGTCACAGGTAGGGATGTAGCCTTCTGGATGGAAGGAAGCTGCTCTGCCCACACTGGTAGAACAGTGGCTGTGTTTTCTTTTGAATTCCAATTTCAGAGATGTTTTAGCCAATCCCTTCTTTGCACCTCTTCTGCATGACGTGTCTAAGGGCTGCTCTGCACCCGCACACTGTCACACCCACAGCAAATGGTGCCAAAGTACTCAAGACAGTCTGTACATTCTCCCGCCCTCCTTCAAATAGGTCTACAATGGCTTTTAAAATTATATCTTTAATCTTCTTAAATTGATTCTGAGAATGAATGCACTCAAGGTCCAAATGCTAAAATAGAAATCTCCTTGAGGGTACTTCAGCTAAGGGTTTCCTTGAGAGCCACAGAGGGAGTAACACTGGGTGACAGAGCCTGCTATGCAGGAGGGGCGGGAGCAGGTGTGTGGGATGGAGAGCAGGGACCTGGGGCTTCCCTGCAGAGGCAGTGTGAGTACTCAGGTGTGAACTTCCCCATGGCTACACCTCACAATCTAGATGACATAAAGGACTGCAGAGGGGCTGGAGAGATGGCCTTGCGGTAGAGCGCTTGCCTAGCATGCACAAGGATCTGGGTTTGAACCCCAGCACCACACCCAAAACAAAAAACAAGGAGAGGAAAGCAAGACTCCCCTCTCCCTCTCTATCCTTAAAAACTAAAACGAATTTTAAAAAATAAAACAAAGGACTAAAAAGTTCTGCCGAGAGTGATGTAGGCCTGTATTACCAAAATCCCTTAGTGTCACTTTAACCCACAGGAGGCCAACGGTGGCCCTGAGTGAACTCTGCCTCCAAGCTGTACCTGCAGAGCCAGCAAGGAGCCCAGAGCCTCCTGCCCCTTCCCTGTGAGTCTGGATCCCTGACTTTATTTGTACTATTACTGTCATTCTAAACATACTTTCTGGGTGGCCATGACTCCTTTGGAAGAAGCTCTGGGGACATGGAAGTCACCTCTGGGCTGGAACTGAAGTTCAGCTCTCTGGTTAGCTCCCCAGCATGGAGTCTTCTTTTCTGACAGGCCACTAGTCAGAAGCCTGGAAGGGCAGGCCAAGGCACCCCAGGCTGATTCTCTATTTAAATACATTCTGCATGAAGAAAAAGCCACCTTTGAATAATGTCCTTTTGGATTTGCATCCCAAATAGATCACACATCTCTTCACACACCTAGCTGTTCAATGTTTTCAAACAGCTTTTTATTCAAAGTGAAGAGTGAGAGAGGGGTCACAAGACTACATAATGCCCCATTCTTTCTGTCCTTGTTCTGGTTGCTCACAGGGATGGTGTTATGAAACTTCCAGGTGTCACCTCCAGACTGCCACCAGGCAGGACAGCCAGGGTGGGTGAGTGAAGACTGCAGCTGGTGTGCCTGGCCTGCTGCTTCTGGAGCTGGTGATGAGTCAAGCCTGGTTTCCACTGTGGCGCCTCCAGACCAACCCACAGGAAATTGGTCAACTCCCCTGACTAAATGACTGGCACAGAAGTTGCTGGAGCTGCAGAGATCACACCTCCCCCAGTCCCCTTGCTCCCACTTCCATTCTTCTGAACTAGCCCAGGTTGTCCTAGATAGACATGTGGCCTTGAGGGAGCCCCCACGCCCTGTCTGCACTCTTCTAGTCAAGACCATCAAGGTTTAGACTCACTTGGCAGTGTAGACACGCTCAAAGGCAAGCGTTCCCGTCCTCTGGAAGCTCCGCCCATTCTGGATCTTGCTTTCGTGCTCCACCTTGTTGGCAAAGAATCCTGCCAGAGGGAAAGGTTTGGATTTGGTTCATATGGGTCATGCGCAGGAATATGTTATTTTGCTGTTTTACCGGAACATTAAAATGCCTCTTTGACTTGATCGCCAAACAGCCCTAAATGCCCTCCACCAAATGTCATTTAGCAAAAAATGTATTCAGCAGATGATCTCTCCTAATCACTGCATTTGCTTTGGAGGATGTAATAGTGACAAGACATAGACCCACTCTAGGGAGCTAACGGTCCAAAGAAACAGACAAATAAAGCAGCAATTAAACTACAGCGGGATTCATGTCAAGATGGGAGCAAGTGGGTACACAGTGTCATTAAACACTGACCAGGCAGCTTCATTCATGGTTTGGGTCACAGAAGGATTCTAGAAGAAATGACACCTAGATGAAATCTGAAGAACAAGTAGGAATTAACCAAACAGCTGGAGGGGACAGGGGACAAGAGGGAGGTCTCTTTACTCCAGTGGAATAGCACTGGCAAAGACCAGAGGCAGAACTGTCTGCGGTTCCTTGTGTCCAGCTTAAGATGGGGGAGTGGGGAGGGCTGGGGGCAGGACACAGTAGAACTAGGCCAAAGGGGCAGACAAGGAATTATTCTTTCACTGACATAAATCTATTCTCATTTGTCATGAGCCAGACATTTAACTTGCGTCCAAGAACAAAGCAGACAAAAAGCCTTGGCCCGAGGAGTTTCTCTGCTCTGGCAAGGACAGCAGAGGAGGAGACAGGCCATGCATAGTAAGCAAAATACATAAACTAAAATTATGCAGAGGATTGAGCTACAGAAGACAGAAAGGAGAGCTGGGTAAGGGCCATTGAGATGTGCAATAAGATGAACGGAATAAGGGTCAAGGACAAGGCAGAAACTGAACCAGGCTTGACAAAGGGGATCATCGAAAAGTGGCCTTTGGGTTTAGCAGAGTAGCTGTGGTCTTGATGGGAGCCGTATGAAGAGACTTGGAACTTAGCTCCATTTGAGAGCAACAAGGAGCTATCAAGCTGGGGAATGGTGTAATCAGAAAGCACTCTTTCTTTAGTATGGCAGGTTCGGGTCACACCCAGGATGTGGGAGAGCAAGATAGGGTCTGATTAGGGTGGTGGCTGTGGACATTAGAGATGCTGAGGGTACAGGATCTGGAAGGCATAACTATGGATTGGATTGCAAAGACATGAACAAGGCATCTTATCATCTGTGTAGATAAACAAAAGCCTTCGTGTTTTTCTTTGGGGCAAAAACACAGCTTTTCTGTAGGAAAGTGATTACCCTGTGAGGGATCTACCAGACTCCAGGGGGTCACCTGACATATATTCCCTCATTGAGCCTTGAACCAGCTTAACACAAACAAAAGCAAGTCTGTCTTAATCCAGGGATCTATCCCCTCCTTCCTCCAAGCTGCCCCTGGAAGCACTGACAGCCTCGCTCATTTTCCTCCCATCCATCCCTTGCAATCCTCCAGCATGTTACAGAAACCAGGCATGCAAAGGCCAGTAACACGCCAATCTTGTCTAGCTGCAAACATTAAACCCAATCAGCAAGAGAGACACACATGCACAGAGACCGCTGCAGAGAGTTATCGGGAGCATCCCACATGCTGGCCACCACTAGCTCCTGCTTACGTCATCTCACCTCGTGGGGGAGATTAATACTTTCCACAACCCAACATGGAAGGTATTACTAATTAATACTCCACCTCTCAAATGAGGAGACTGTTTCTCAAAAACACATAAAAAGGTCTTAAGATTTTAGCCAGGCACCAAATAAATACAAGTCAACAGTGTGGTTGATGTAACTTCTCAAAAAAGAATAGCATAAATGCAGATTATTCTAATGGAATTGGTGTCTCAATCTCAGCTGTCTGCTTCCTTGCTCAGAAGACTACCTGCATTTTAGAAAGTACGCAGGAAGCAAGAGGTAACTCAATAGTGAGGAACTCTGAAAAGCATATGAGAAATATTACAGAAGGGACATGATAGCTCATGTTGTAAAAGAGAAGCAGCAGTCATGGTCTACGATTTTTCAGACAGCAGAACCAGGACCACTGGACAGAGGACATGGGGCAGCAGATTTCAGCTCAACACAAGAAAGAATTTCCTGAGTAGTGAGTGTGTGAATGAAAGGACTTGAGGCAGCATACATGATGCAAATGTCTGCTGGCTAGATATTTATGTTTGAACTCTGGTTTCATCCCTATAGATCTGGGACTTCTAACTAATGAGCTAACATCCCCATACCACACTTTGCTTATCTGTAAAATAGGAATAAATAACAGTAAATATTTGATATACTGCACATCATGAACACTTCCCAGAGTGTTCAAGAAGGAGCAGCTGAGGATGACGTGAAGACTCTTGCACTGATGAAACTCATGAGTCTGTGCTTCTGTTTCAAGATCCATCAAACCCCAGGGTAGATGGCTAAACCTTCCAATATGGTGCCCATGAGGTCCCTTGTAAGTATGTGTGCTGGGGTAAGAATGTCAAGGACCACGGCAGCTCAACTTCCCTCCCTGTCACAGTGCTCACAGACCCGTATATTGCAGGACTATCGCATCTCCCTTTTGACTTCAGAGCAAGAAGAAACTTGAAGGAGGCTGCTTCTCCTAGAGGGGAGAGAAGGATGCTAACGCTTCCCACCTTCTCCTGCAGCCAGAAGGACTGTGGAAATAGTTTTGCTCCTGCTGGAGGTCATCCTTCCCTCTTTGTCCTCTGCCATTACCATGCCTGTCTCAGTGGCCTCCTAAGCCCCTCCCCTCCGCTCACCTTCTTCTTCCAGTCTCATTCGTTTGGATTCCTGTGAAAATGACTTTCTCCAGATACAGATGCTTCTGTACTCATGATGGAGTTACTTTCTAACACATTCATCATAAGTTGAAAATAATTTAAGTCGAAAATGCATTTGATCCACCAAACCTGTCGAACATCATAGTTGAGCCAAGCCTATGTTAAACATGCCCAGTAGTCTACAGCTGGGCAAAGTAATTTCACACAAAGCCTATTTTTTTTAAAGTTTTTTTTTTTAAAGAGAGAAACAACTTTATTTAGTTTTTCACATGGCCTTAGTTGCTCCAACACTCAGTTGTGTACGTGGTGCTGGGGTTTGAACCCGGGTCCTCGTGCTTGCCAGGCAAGCGCCGAAACCTCTGAGCCACCCCTCCAGCCCCGCACAAAGCCTATTTTATAATACAATTACTTCATGCAATTTATTGAGTACTGTACCGTAAATGAAAAAAAAAAACAACAAAATGGTTGTATGGATATACTTTTGCACCATTATAAAGTTGGAAATTTTTAAGTGGAAACATTATTAAGTCAGAGACTCTGTTTTCTCCAGGTTTGCCTCATGTCAAAGTGGTTGGAGGAGAAAATGGAGACTCTCTGCCTGCTATTCATAGAAAATGCATATATCTATACTTCTACACACCCTGAGAAAACAGGGTTTTGTTAATTCTGGTCTAGGTTTCTTAGAACGATGTATTTTAAATTTGCTCTGTTCTGCCAAATTTGCATTCTGCAGATCAAAACTGGAAGAGAGCCATAAGTTCAAAGATCTTGATGACTGAAGAACGTTTGAAGGCAGAGGAGGAAGTTGCGCCAGGCAGGCTGGACTCTGCTCGCCCGCAGATAATCAGGCTCACAGAGTGTTGGGAGAATGGGGAGCCAATACCATCATTGACGCATGCGCTACTGAACCTCATTGTCTTGGGATACAGAGTGTGCAGTGCCTGGTGACAAGATGGAAATAATTTGTAAAACTAGCAGGAAGGTTTCAGAATGCCATTTTAGGGTGAGAGAAGCACAGTTTTTGCATATTATTTGAACTCTTTAAGACAGGTTTATAGTTGCAACATTGAGGTTAATTAGAATTGCAAAAAAAAAGCTTGGCATGCATCTGAGCCTCCATATTTACCTGAAAAGCTCATGGTTAAAAACAAGAACAGATGTTACCTTCCAGCTTATTTGAATTTTACTTTTTTAAATGTTTTTATTAGTACATTATAGTTACATATAATAACGGGGTTCATTTTGGCATAAATATACATACATGCAATGTAATTTGTCTGTTTCAGTCCCCAGCACTGAATTTTTCTTGTTGCCCCTGAACAGATATAGTCAGCAGTTGCATAAAGTCCTCACAGATGATTTCTTCTAGGGAGTTCAGGTCCCTCCCTCAAAAAGCATGGCTTATACTAAGCCACAAAGATGTGCCCAACGGGCCTTTCTGTGGCTTTATCAAGGCAACAGAAACTCCCTTCCGTTGGGTGGGACAGCTCTGTGCAAAGTCCCTCTGGCCACACATTGCCCTAGCTGGTTTTTTGGGGAGGTATACCAGCAGGATGTACCAGTTACACCTGTCCTCAGTCATCTGTTACCCAACATGAACACTTCTAGTCCCAAGATGTAGATCCCTGCTGAGCCATATTTATATTTTCCATATTAAGAAGCCTTCATCGCTCTCATGGAATTGTGTTCCTGAGGCCACTGTGTTCTTTTCTTATCTATCTTATATGGCCTGGGAACAGCCAAGGCCATTAGAATATGGTTGAGAAGACTGTCACATTTGGCCATCTAACACCTCACCTCCTCTCTCCAGTTGTGCTACAAAAGAAGACCTGATCCCATCAGCCCAAAATAATTAAACCTTGCCATCCACCTCCAGTCTGCCCAGGGTTTGTGAGGCTACTGTGGAGAAGCCCAGGACCCTTTGGACGGGGCAGGGCCAGGTCCCTAGACTTCTCAGTAGGGAAGAGTAAAGACACTTTTCTCACAAGCAGCCTTGCAGCTTCCCCTGATTCAGCTCTGAAGGGAGAGGGAGCAGGTGAAAGCGAACTTGAACTTCCCAGTTGAGCCCAGCCACAACTGCATACGCAGGTGAAAGGGCTTAGCATCCCCTGTCTCCTGATGCCTAACCATCATTCTGATGGATGTAGGGGGGCAGCACCAGAGGGGAGACCCTACCAGAGTTGAAGTAAGTGCTGCCCACACGACCTTCTTTGCAGAGACTGGAGGGGTTGCTGTGGGCTTCCTGCAGTCCTTTCCTTTCCTAGAAGGCAGGAGCCACAGCCCCTTTGCTCACTGCTGTATCCCAGGTACCAAGTTTACTGCTTGGGATGAAGCAAGGTCTCTATAGGTGTGTGCAGGCTGAATATTTATTCAGTACCTGGTCAATTTATAGGGCCAAGGGAGCCTTCTATAAAATAGAAATGGCCCAAGGAAGTAGCACCCCAAATAAGCCACTTGTTCCCTCTCTGAGCTGCAACTTGATTGTGTATGAATTAGTATGAAAATTTGTGGGTCCAAAAGCTACAAAGTGTTGTTCCAAATAAGAAACATACTTGGAGTGTGCAGAGTTGGGCCTCTCTGATGTGGGAGGTTGAGGGAAAGCACTTCTGTGCCCAGAAAGCTATCACCAGCAGTTTTCCACATTCAAGATGCTACAGTTACTAGAATATCTCGAAGCGATTCAATACTGTAAGTTCCAAAGTGTGACGGTGCTTCATCATTCAGTCGTTGCTGTTACTCTCCTCTTTTCTCTTGTCTTAATAAACTGTAAAGCACAAAGCCGCAGGAGAACCTTATGAAAATGTGGCTGTGGGCAGTGCACATCTGTAATCCCAGCAGCTTGGGGGTGCTGAGGCTGGAGGATCGCAAGTTCGCAGCCAGCTCAGCAATGTAATGAGACCCTAAGCAAATTCCTGTCTCAAAATAAAAAATGAAAAGGTCTGGGGATGTGGCTCAGAGGTAAAGCACCTTTGGGTTCAATCTCCAGTACAAAAAAACAAAAACAAAAACAAAAACATTTAGTCCACGGCAGTCCTAAGTGAAAATTCTAAGAAGGTGGCTCTACACGGTCTTGCCTTTTATAATCTGATATACCTGCTTTATTTTGTTTTGTTTTGTTTTTTAACTGAAAGAAAGGTTAATGAAAATGGAAATTCCAAATAAGAAGAGTTTCTCTCTCTCTCTCTCTCTCTCTCTCAGTATATAAATAAGAAAAAGATTTCAAAAATTTTTCATTGCTAGACAAAAAGAAAATGCTACCAAAAAAATCCATGATTCTTCAAAAGAAAGAAAAAAAAATTCAGAAGTAAAATAACACAATGATTTCCCCTTTACACCTCCAAAACTCACTTTTTCTCTCTCTCTTTTTTTTCCAACCTATAGGTGAACCTGGAACCTCATTTGTACTGCAGGTAAGTTAATGAAGCCCCGTGTCTGAGAAAACATATATTTCATGTTCCCTTTCTAGGCTCATTGCCTTCTACCTGCTCCTTGGCCACACTGATTAATAGCTAAAAGGCTGATTTCAGATTCTTGGGTGAGGGGTTGTGCACCAGCCCCCTTACACCGCTTCCTTTTCTCTGCAAACATGACTAGTCATCACCAATAAAGTGAGAGAAAGACTGAGAGGAGGACTATCCCAAATTCACACAAAGATATACACCCCTATACGCAAACAAAAAATTAGAGATAAACAAGTGTTAGTCTGCGTGCACACACACATACACAAACACATACACACACTTGAAAACAACCAACAAAATGTGCCCTCTGATCCTCCCTGAGTAAGGGGGCTTCCCTTACCGTTCTGGATCACGCTGATCAGAGTGACGATGACCAGCAGGACAATATTGCCCACAGTTTCTTGATCCATGCTTGCTTCAGGCTGTGCAGAGGGAAATGGTTTGGCTCCAGCACCGCAGGCTGCACTGTGCAGGAAGGGGAAGTGTGGGTCTGTGCTCTGACTTTCCTCATTAGAATTTCCGAAGGTCCCCAACACAGTGCTGTAGTTGTCTTCTTCTTCTTCCTTTTTTAAATTAGCCACCAAAATGTCCAGGCTCTGGGTCAGCATGACCTGCCTGCCAGAAGAAGTAGAGCTTAGGGGAGGAGCAGACAGGGCTGGCACACATAGGCAAGTGCCTTGTCATGGGAGGTCCCCCTGAGAGTCTCCAGAATAAACCCAGGAACCAAGCCCCTGAGCAACAGGAGCCCCATGCAGGAACCAGAGAATCAAGAAGACACTGTCATCTCTGACACTGACAAAGAGAAGGAAGAGAAGGTACATAAGGGAAAAATTATATATACAGCACCAGGAAGACCTGTGTCCTGAGTACTGTCCTTTGTCCCTTGAATTCCTGGGAGTGGGAAGGACCAAGTGACATGTAATGCATTAGGACTCAGAGGAGCAGCCACATAGACTTAGAGAAATGAAGGAAGCGTGGTGAGTGTGAAATAGCCAATATCTCCATTCCTACAAAGCAGTGAGGATGGTGATGATGGAAGTAATTAAAAACTAAGCCAAATATTTGAACTAAACCACAGTGAAGGTCAGAAGTGGAGTTACCAGATGACCCCCAGGGAAAACTTCCAAACAAGGCTTCTTAAACTCCGCAGCTGGATTTTCTGAGGCAACTGCACAAACACCTTCCCCGAATTCTTTCCAACTTCATAGTAAGAGTAGCATCTCCACTATCACAGAAAGGTCAGGAGTGGACCGCTGGGTGGGCAAGGGGGTCTCCTGGTACTCAACAGAACATGTTTCTCATTGCAAACAGCCATCCCTGCAATCTTTGTCCTAGACTCAGTTTTTGGTATGAATAACCTCACTTTGAAGATAACCACTGTTGCAGGTGGTAGCAGGCAGCTCTTAATGTGGGAGGTGTCAGGTGGGGAAATAGATCATGTCCCCACACCTACAGCGGCAGAAGCCAACTGGAATGTCCTCAGTTCAAATTCAAGGAAAAGAGATGGGTGGAAGCCACGTGCAGAGTTTAGATGCGTAAAAGCCAGTAGCTGTGTCAAGCTGGCAATGACACTCCTGGTGTTCTCTGAGTGCCTGAGGCATTTTGTAGCATATAGTCAGGATTTTCCAGAAAGACAGAATAAATAAACAAATATAGATAGATGGATGGATAGATGATAGATAGATGTATGTGGAAGGGAGACTGATCAACTTCTTATAGGAGTTGGTTCTCAGAGTTATGGAAGCCAAGAAGACCTGCAATCTGCCACCTGAAGAACCAGGAGAGCTGATTGTGATGGTGTAGCTCAGTCTCAGTCCAAAGGCCTGACAACTGTGAAGGCCAATGGTACAAATCCAGGTCTGAGTCCAAAAGCCACAAGCCAGGAACTCTGACATCCATGGACACAAGAAGGTAGATGTCCCACATTTGATTCTATCTGGGCCTTCAACAGATTAAATGATATCCAACCAGCTTAGTCAAGGAAGATCTTCTTTACTCCATCCCATTGATTCAAATATTAATCTCTTCCAGAAACACTCTCACAGACTCACTGAAGAATAATGTTTCATCAACAATCTGGGCACCCCATAACCAAGTCGAGTGGACATAAAATTAACCATCACAGAATTATCACAAGATTAGGGTAGGATGAAACACTAGTAAGGTTTGAATATGCACTTTAGAGAAATTTCATTTGCACATGTAATTTGATAGGTTACCTGGAATAGTCAGGATTCAGAAGCTTAAACCCCCACACAGAGTTAGCTCTTCCAATATTTGGCATATCTTAGTGAAAGCCAGTGCCCTTTAAAAGTAGTCCAGTTTTGGGCTGAAGTGGCAGCTCAGTGGTAGAACGCTTACTTGGCATGGTGCCGGGTTTGAACCCCAGCACCACATACACAGCTAAGTGTCAGAAAAAATAAAACCAGATGGAAAAAAATAATTGATTCTATCTTAAAAAAAAAAAAAAAAGTAGGCTGGAGCGGTGGCTCGGCGGTTACGGCGCTTGCCTGGCACGCACAGGTACACAGTTTCAAACCCCAGGACCACATACACAACTAAGTGTCAGAGCAACGAAAGCCTTGTGAAAAACTCAATAAAAACTGATTCTCTCTCTCTCTCTCTCTACCTCTCTCACTGTCCCCTCTTTAAGAAAAAAAGTAGTCCAGTTGCCAGTAATAGGAAAAGTTCAAGCTAGCTTGTGCAAGAAGGGAAATTTATTAGCTCAAAGAATCCAAAGAACTGAGAAAAGTTGAAAAGAGCAGAGACGGACTGGAGCTAGGGGCTTCCCTCTACCGCCCTCCCTGTTTCCTGCTCCCTCCCGCCATCTCTCTGCCTCTTTCTCAATCTCTCATCCCTTCTCTCCCCTACTCCCTGCAGTTTCTCTTAGCACCTTATATCTGTCTGCAGAACAATGTTCTCCACACAGTGGAAAAAATGTCCTCCTTACATCTTCTGCCAACTGTCAAGAACAGACTTCTCTCATCTATGCTCTTAGAGCCACCTCATTGGCCCAAGCTGGCCAGGTGTCCATTCCTAGGGAGGCAGAAAATCAAGAACCTAGTAATACCCACAGTATTGTACAGTTGAGGGGAATGTACCTAAATTAAAAAGATGGTGGGCGAGTGCTGGATAAACCTACTAAGGTGCTTAGTCTCCCTGCTGTGAGGAACCCCAGGTTAAATTTCCCAGTAAAGCTCATCTGCATCTCTTTCTTGCTTGAGGATTTATGTTTGTTATGCAAATGTGCTCTGAGTGCCAGCACAATGGAAACCTGCTCAAGGACCTAAGGAAGCAGACTGCAATGCTATTGGGAATCATTCATCCCTGCTGAAGGCAAGGGAACAACAGGGGATGCCTCTTGCTTATTTTTCCCCCAAGTCTTTCCAAGCCCCACAAATTGGGGAGAATATGTCCACGTCAGAAGGCACCCAGCTGGAGGTGGGTGACATCCCCCTCTGAGCTCCCTGGAGTCACCCGCAGCAGGGTGGAGAACGCGTGCTAGTGGCGCGAGTCCTCTTCACCCGGTAAGAGCATGTTCATAGTCACCGGAGATGGCCATTAAATTACAGTGTGCACATTAAGATTCTGGCTGCGGCTGCAGAGCAGCACTTATCAGAGGTGAAGCCTCTGGAAATGCCATTCATCTCAATAGAGAGCTGCTGAGACAGAACAAAAAGGCGGGCGGGGGTGGGGGGGGTGGGTAGGGTGCCACCCGGCTGTGTTGGCTCCATTCCCTCTCAAGACTGGCCAAAGCCTGCACTGCTCCGTGTCCATGCCTACCCTGAGCCAGACCAGGAACAGCCTGGAACAGCCCAGAGCAGCCCCGCATCCAGGGCACTAGACAGCTGTGTCCAGAGACCTGGCTTGTGCTGGGCACTGTGCCAAGCGCTTCACAGTGGGGTAATTTATCCCCACCCACTACCCATTGCCGGAAACATGGTCAAGGACACACATGTAGCAAGGAGCCAAGGTGTGATCCAAGCACAGGCCTATTTAGCTTCAATGTGTGATGTTTCAACCACCCTGCCTGCTCCTCTGGAATCGTTTTCAGAAGTGGGTACTCTCTGTCCATCTGCGGCTGTGCCCAGCAGCCCTCTCACAGGCTAGCAAATGAAGCAACGTCCTCTCCACTCTTGAAGTGAGATTTTTGCAAAGAGAGGAATGGAAAACATACATCCCAGGAAATAACATATCCCCAAGACACCTGGCTGTTAGTTAAGACAATTTGACAAGAACTATTCCATAGCTTCGAGGCTGTGGGCCCGCCACGCTCCTGCCCAAGCCCTGCTCCCAGACCCTCTGTACTTAGGCATATGCCGCACTTGTCTGCGTATGACAGCTTAGTTAGACAAATGTGCTGGGAGTAGGGAAGGATAATTAGCACATTCATTAATTAGAGTACTGTTAGTAGTTTGACTGTGAAGGACAACCATTTGTCAACAGAGATCAGACAGCTGGGGCCAAGCAGCAACTCAAGGGGGCAGCAACCCAGGGACAGTAGTGGCACTGACCAGCTGCTATTTAAAAACGTGGCGGCTGCTCAGACACTTGGAGTTAACGCAGAGCTGTCGCCATGGCAACATGGGGCCTCCACGTCTGCCTGTCAGACCACATTCATGCACGCTTCATCCTCACCTCAGGGTGGGCGCTACCAGCCCATGAGATCGCTTCCTTTCCCTTCCCATTCAAGGTGCCCTTAGTGTTCACTGGGACGAGGACACACCTGCACAGAGGTAGTGAGGGAGAGGGCGCATGAAGTGGGGTCAACCCTAGATGAGACAGAGAGATGCAGCCCAAATCTCCAGACACACATTATCCACAGTTACAAAACCATTTCTTTTCATTTCAGTTGATCTAAAAAATATTCAAACTAAAATCGATCTGAAAGATAAGCAATATGAACAAAGGTACCTGTTGTTCAAGATGTCACAGGCCAATACTCTTTGAAAGAACCAAAGATTTCCCCTTCCCTGGCCACAATCAGAGAGCCTTTCTTTCCATGAGCAGCTCATGGTTCTGAATCAAATTAAGCCAAATTGAGACGAATCCTCATGTCATTCTATAGGTGAGGGAACAGTGTATTTGCTACAACCTGAAATGCTGCTGTCTCAATTGCACATATGCTCAGGGCACTGAGGTAGGTGCTTTACAAATCATAGTGGTATTTACAGATGTGACCTCCCTTCTCCACCATCTGGAATTATAAGCTGATCACAACAGCGCAAAGCCAACAAACAAAAATCCATGGGCATTCGCACAGACAGCAGAAACCAAAGCAGCATCCACAGAATCCTTTCCCTCTCCTATCACAAACACGCACGACAGCAGATTGTTTGTGAGTTTGTAGGAAACTTAAGCAAGTGACCCATAAGCGTGGAGACGAACCTGCAATGTACTGCACTGCACCAAAGGTTCGTCCTGCTCTCACCCACAGCTTCATCTGTCCTGAGGGCTCTCAAGCAAGATCAGTAATGGCCATGACTTGCCTGGGGAATATTCAGTTCAAGTAGGATTAAAAATTATGTGTTTGGCCAATAAATAAAAGGAATACCAGTAGAGTAGAGGAAGTGGGGATACTGGGAGGGAGGAGGGAATGGAAAGAGGAAGCACTGGGAACTGAAATGGAGCAAATTAAACTTCCATGCATGTGTAATTGTCCAAATGAATCCCACTGTTACATATAACTATAATACACTAATAAAAAGCATTTCAAAATAAAAGAGTGCTTCCAATATTTCAACATTAAAAAAAAAAAAGTCATGCTGCTTGGGCTGGGGATGTGGCTTCATGGTACAGCACACACTTAGCATGAATAAAGCCCTAGGTTCAGCCACCAGTGCTGGGGAAAAAAAAAGTTGTGATGTTCATATCTGCTAACTTGACTTTTGACAAAGTAATTCGATGGGGAAAGGCAAGTCTTTTCAATAAAAAATGCTAGAACAACCAGATATTCATATGGGAAAAAAGCAAACCTTGACCCTTCCCAGTAAACACACAAAATGAAACTAGATGTGAGTCTTAAATCTAAACGCAAAAGCTAAAAATATAAAGCTTCCAGAAGAAAACAGGAGAAAGTCTTTGTGACCATGAAGAAAGCATATTTCTTAGATAACACAACAGGAATAAGCCATGTAACAAAAAAATTTTTTCAATAAATCAGGCTTCATCAAAATTTAAGACTTCTGCTCTTCAAAGGATACCATGAAGAGTATAAAAGGCAAGCCACAATCAGGGAGAAAATATTTGCAATACATAAATCTGACAACAGACTTACATCCAGAATATATAAATAACTTATGTCCAGTAAATGATAACAAGATAAACACCCCATTTTAAAAATTGCTAAATTGGGACTGATGGTAAAACTCAGTGGTACAACGTGAGCTAATACACTGGACTCTGAGTTCTATCTCCAGAACCAAAAAATAAAATACAACGGTGAAAGACTTGAAAAAGAAGACGTACAAGTGACCAGAAGTGCATGAAAACATATTGAACTTCATGAAATTAAATCCACAATGAGCTAACACCATGCACCCCTAGGATGGTGAGCAAACATGCCCAGCAACTGAAGTTCACTGATTGCCGATGAGAATGTAAAATGGTAAATGTGAAAATAGCAACGTGTAAATAAGAACCCTGTGGGAAAAGTTTGCCAGTTTATTACGCTTACTTATATGACCTAGCAATTCCACTCTGGTATTTTTTAAAACAAATTAAAACACCTATCCTGTATCTCCTTCTTTGATCAAAGAGGCAAAACCACTAGGAAATATTATCTATTTTAAATATAGATAATTAGATATATATATATATATATATATACACTTTTTAAAAAATTTTTGAACACAGTCTTACATATTGGAGGAAATCATTGTTACATATTCATGCAGACATGGATTTTTTTTATTAGATGGATATAGAGATCCGGTTGAGGGAAACATTATCAAACACTCATGAACCAATGTATACAGACATGGATATTGACTAAGTTAAAGCCAATCCTAGACCAGGACCTCCCACCTTCAACCACTCCCCCTCTCATGTCTCCTCTGTAACACCCCCATGCAACAGATGGAAATGAGCATTTACATGTATAGACACACACTTTTAAGGGATCTGTTATGGAAATTTGACCTATGCAATTAAGTGAGTTAAGCAGTTTGAGTGTATTTTTGACCCTGGGGGGTTACTAGCACAAAGCACCACAACCTGAGTGGTTTAAAACAACAGAAATCTATTGTCTCACAGTTCTGGAGTCTAGAAGTCAAAGTCAATGTGTGGGCAGCGCTGGCTCCTGCTGCAATCTGCAGAGGAAGAAGCTCCCTTGCCCCTCCCTAGCTTCAGGTGACAATCCTTGCTGTTCACTGGTCCTGGTCTCTGCCTTTATGGTCACCTAGCGCTCTCCCTCCTGTCTCTATCTTCGCATGGACACCAGTTATATTCTGGTGGGAGCCCACCCTACTCCTGTTATGGCCTCATCTTCATTAATTACATTTTCAAAGGCCTTCTTTACAAAGAAAGCCACATTCTGAAGGACCGGGGGCTAGAACTTCAGCATATCTTTCTGGGAGACACAATTCAATCCCTAACAGTGAGGCTGCTGCTTCTGTGGGCTGGTGCTGAAGCCTAAAATTTGAAGGGCAGGATGTCAGGAAGGGAAGAAGGACATGAAGAATGGGAAGCAAGGGCAAACAGAAGCCTGTGAGGTTGAGCTGCCTTGGAAATCTGCGGGAAACCATGGGGATGGGGTGGAACCACACCTGTCACTCAATGACTGGAAGCCCCAGGTTTGATGCTGGGCACTTTCCACAGGAGAATCTGGTGTCCTTACCACAGAGCCATCAGAGAAGCTGAAGGAGTTTCCAGTTGGATGAGCAGGGGGCCAGACCACTGTCCTGAGTCAGCCAGGTGAACTGGCAGGTTAGCACCAACATGCGACAGAACCAAGTGCCCTGCGTGACCTGCTGAGCGTAGAAAGATGGCTGCTGCTTCATTTCCACCTTCCCACGCTCACGTAAAATGTCGCTGGTGGACCATATGAACCCAGAACCACACAGGGAAGTGAAATCAGGAAAACATGGATCCAACATAGGTAAATTGGCTCAAAGTTTAGTCTACTCTTGTCAACTAACCAACTGTGTACACACCTGTAACCATGCCAAAGGAAACACCCAGAAGACAATGGTAAAATCATCTCCCATCTTAGATAATGAAACTTCCTCTCATCCAACAGAAAAACACTTCACTTTTCCCTAAAAGAAGGTACAAATCTCTTATTCACCTTTGGGTGATATTCATTCTACTCGTAACTGAGTCACCTTCCCCTTTTTTCCACTATTAATTTTTTTTTTTTGTAATTTGTTAAACATAGTCTTACAATTAGGAGGGAACCATCATCAAACAATTAAGAACAAATGTATAATGGCAGAGCAAGCCAAGGCTGATGCCATTCCATGGTTCCCCTTGGGTTCCCAATGGTTCCATGTTTCCCCCTATTTAACCCCTGTGTTAATTGGACTTCTCATGGAAGTCATCACTTTCCCTTTTTGATAGCTTATAACTTGAATACTGACATATAAAGTTAACTACTAGTAATTAGCATATATTATGTTACATAGGAGAATAATTGAATAAATGAACTGAAAAAAACGAGTTAATATATACACTGGCATAATTATATCATGGCAAAGAATACATGTTCAACACTATTACAGTCATTGTTTCCAGAACTGGTTATGTGGTTGTTGACTAATATTTATAATTGTCTTTCTACTCATTCTACAGTCGCTATGCCCTCAGCAAGCATCCTAGTTTATCAAAGATCCTTACTCAGTGATGTGACCCAAATCTTTGTTCCTGAAGGGTCTGGACCATGCGGGACTGCCTACATGTATTGAGGTGTTATCGTTGTCCATTGACATTAATCACAGGACATAGAGGACCTATCCTCACCTCCATTGTGTGCAACCTCCCCTTAGTGACTAGAACCCATCACCTCAGGTGGGAAAGGAGTACCCTTCCTTTCCTTGCCTGTTGGTTCATTCAATGTGATCATTATTGTGTTCCCTGATGGAAGCATCCCCCCACAAGAACTAAGATTTCTAGACTAGCAGAGCTTAAAGTTGCAGGGATGGGAAGGAAATCTTCATTACTGAAACCAGAGGTGATAGTGAGAAAAACCACTCCCATTTTCACCCCACGATTGCTGGACCCATGAATCCTGAATATGGGGGAAACGGCATCATAGTTAGTCCCCGAAGTATAACACATACTGCCTTGTGGAGGACGGAACCCCAGGCCTGCAAGATGCTGCCATGCAGCAGTGTTTTAACTGAGTCTTCAAAATCCATTCCACCGTTCTAATCAGGCCAACTCTTTCCACTCTAAGACCAGTGAAGTCCAGGATCACAAGCCTGTTGCTGTACTTCCTCAGCTGTAAAACTGATTCTCTGTTTAGAAGCAATGGTGGATAGAAAATAAAACTGAATCCATGGACAGAAGCGCTATAGTGAGGGAAGGTAAATCTATACCCAGAGTAAGTGTCTGTGCCAGTAAAGGACAACGAAGCACTTCCTCTTCCATGATGGAAGAGGTCCAGTACGATCAACCTGCCACCAGTTGCTTTTCTAATCACCCCCTTAACCCCAAGAACAGTGCCATATTGGTATAGATTTCTGCTCCTGGCAGGTTGAGCACTCGGAAGTAGCTTGAGCCAAACTATCCTTGATGAGTAGAAATCCATGTGACTGATTCCATGCATGGCCCTGCCCTCATGGCCATTATTACAGCCCACTGGACAAGGACAAAGATGACTGGGAAAAGAGGCTGTCTGATATTGGAATGGATAATCTCGACGACGTGATTATTAAAATCTTTCTCTATTGTGGCTATTTTATGGGTGCGTAGTCACATGGGATATATATATATACTCTCATATTTGGTTGTGCAGAGAGTTCTACCCATACATTTCTGCCCGAGACCTCCTTGTTGCTACTTTTCCAATCTTGCCCATTCTGAGTTCCTAACCATTAGGGTAAACCATGAGCCACTGTCTGTTCCTTAGTGCAAGTGTGTACTTATGAGCATCTTTTTTTGTGGGCAAAATGAATACTTACTTGTACTGTTCAGACCTCTGCCCACCAAGGGAATTTTCCTTCACTGCTGTCCTTCAGAAACACACTGGAGTGGACCTGGAGTGCCACAATTGTCCACTTTGGACAGTACCAGCATATGTGCAGACACCTAGAAAACGCAGCCCAATTTTTTCTTCCTTGGTCAGCCAGTGGTTGGAAACTGCCCATGAGGCAATGGTTGCAGATTGAGAGGAGCAGTCAGCTTGGCAGCAGTACTGGACAAAGGCAAATGCTGTTTGTTCACGCAATGTATTTGCTCTGGCAGGATGTACCTGAGTCCGCTCACATATATACTACTTCTTTTGATGATAAAACGCTGCCGTGCGCACCCAACTTTCTGGCTTGAGTCAGATGCTCATTCACGATGGACAGCTCAGGTCACAAGATGTGGTGGCCCATGGTGATACATTCAGTGTTGATTATCAATAGTAGACCAGATGTTTCTCAGAAAGAGGATAGTTATCTCCAGAGGATAGAGTATCTTTGCTCCAAAATCCTTAGGGGATAGGCTGGGATTCATCTAGAAAGGCCTACCAAAGGCTCCCAGCAGCACCCCTATCTACCCTGCAACCTTAAGCTCCGCTATCAGTTGGGTCTTAAGTCCTAAGTGACAGAGCAGTTTGCACAGTAGCTTGAACTTTTACACAGAGAGGTCATTGTTCTGGGACCTCACTCTACACTGGAAGCTTTGTAAATTATTAAGTAAATGGGTGGGAATAACATGCTCAAAGCAAAGTATATGCTACCTCCAAAATCCAAATAGTTCTACTGGGCATTAGGCTTCTTTCTATGTGGTAGGAGCACCAGAAGCAAAAATTTTGTCCTTGATCTTGAGATGAATAATTTGCCATGACCCAGAATTCTCGAGAAATTTCACAGCATAGGAGGGCCTCAGATTTTTTTATGTGTGTGTGTGTGACATACAAATCTACCCCATGTCTACACAAAGACCTATATTGTAATGTTTGAGGCAGTTTATGCAAAATAGCCCAGCAATGGAAATAACCCAAATGTCTATCAGCAGGTGAATGAATGATCAAATTGTGGTATATTCTTACAAAGGAATTATTAATAATAAAAAGGAACAAAGCCATTATGCCAAACCAAAGAAGACGGACTAAAAAAAAAGAGCATGTTGTATGATTCTATTCGCATGAACCTCTAGAAAAGATAAATATAATCTATATTGACGGAAAACAGATCAGTAGTGCTCTAAAGCTAGGGCTGAGTTTTAACTGGGTTTGGGCACTACAGAACCTTCTTTGAAGTGATAGAAATACTTTGTATCTTTATTTGCTAATGATTATATGGATGTACACATTTGTCAAAACTTACAACTTACAACCGTATACTTTAAATGGGTACATTTTATTGTATGTAAATTATACCTCAACGAAACTAATTATAAAAGAACATTTCAAAAAATTTGATGCTTAGTCAGCTTGGAAGCATTTTTCACTTACAGGTTAAAGTGAATTTCATAGAAATATAAATCACTTTATTTAGTAAAGATTCAACAAGGAATTTATATTAACTACAATATGTAATATATGGGCTATAGGATCTCCTGGCTTTGTATTAGTTTAGAAGTATCAGGTGAGGCCAGGAGTGGTGGCACATGCCTGTAATCCAGGCAACTCAGGAGGCATGAGAATTTCAAGTTCAAAGCCAGCTTCAGCAACTTAGCAAGGCCATATCTCAAAATAAAAAATAGAAAGGGCTGGGGGTGTAGCTGAGTGGTTAAGTGTCTCTGAATTCAATCTCCAGCACAAGAAAGGAAGAAAAGAAGGAAGGAAGGAAGGAAGGAAGGAAGGAATAGGGGGCTGGAGCAGTGGTTAAAGTTGCTCAGTGGTTAAAGTGCTTTCCTGGCATACACAAGGACCTGGGTTCAAACCCAATGAAGTGTCAGAACAACAAAAGCCACATGAAAAACTAAATAAAGTTGATTCTCTCTCACTGTTTCTCTCTCTCTCTCTCTCTCAAAAAAGAAAGAAAAAGGAAATATCAGGTAAGGGAAAGTTCTGTTACCTATTTTCCTACACAGACCAGTAATGGCTGTCTATGGCATCAAACCAGGTGCACTCATAACTCCTTGTATATCTCTGTTCTGTGGCTTAGTTAGTCTTCTATTTTAAGTAGTTAGGTAGAATGATCACCCATCTGTGATTCTCAGGTAACATGATAAGATATCCTGACTAGTCCAAACAATAAACAGATTTTACCTGTATGGTAAGGAACCAATGAAATAGCTGTAAATTGCCACACTCGTCCCAGAGCATCATCAGTTTTTGGCCAGAAGCCACCCAACTATGAGGTTAGATTACTTGCTCCGTATCAAAAGAAGGAAGGTGAACATGAAAAGAAAATCATCTAAAAGAAGTCACTAAACACAAGTGAGCTCAAAAAATGATCCAATCAATCAAAAGATAGGAAGATGCCTGATTCTATTAGGAATCTAGAGAAGTCTTCATGAAATTAGGTTACTGTGTAATTTAACCCCAAGCAAAAATCAGTAGGGACCAACCATCCCAAATCAATAGAGGATGGAAACCTGGCTCCTAGGGCACTGGGGCAGTACACACTGGAAGAAGAACTCCACCCAAGAATGGATAGTAGTTGGGGCTGGAGCAGCGGCTCAGCAGTGATGGCACTTGCCTGGCATGCGTGAGTACACAGGGTCAAACCCCAGCACCACGTACACAACAAAGTGTCAGAGCAACGAAAGCCACATGAAAAACTAAACAAAATTGATTCTATTTCTCTCTCTCTCTCACTGTCCCTCTGTTTCTTTTTTTTTTTAATGAATGAATAGTAGTAGCTAACACATATTGAGTTTTTGCCTAGAACCATGCTTAGCACTCTATTTTCATTATCTTATTCAGTCCACTTTGCCAAGATAGAAACTGAGGCTCACAGTAACTTACCCAAGATTACCAGCCAGAAAATGGCGGAATTCAATCTTTTCTCTTGGCTTTTACCTTTTATTGGCTCTGCACCCTTCATATATTCTCTCAATTTGCTGCTATGAAATACGGATGTTTTCAAATATCAACACATTCTCACCAAGCTAGAATTGAGGAAAACATCCTCAAACTGAAAATGAACATCCACATAAAACCAACAGTTAACATCATACTTAATGGTTTAAAATATTAAACAAAGCAAGGATATCTCTCCAAATAACTCCTTTTTAACATTGTACTAAAAATGCTTAGCTAATGGACAAGACAAAAAGGGAAGTAAAAGGTATACAAATTGAAAAGGAATAGAACTGTCTTTTTTCACAAACAACATGATTGTCTATGCAGAAAATCTGAAAGAATCAACAAACCTCTTGAAAGTAATAAGCAATTATAGCAAGGCGGCGGGATATAGGTCAAATACACGAAAATCAACCACTTTCCTATATACCAACAATGAGTAACTGAACTTTGAAATTAAAAACACAATGTCATTTACATTTTTATCCCGAACAGAAAATACTTTGCCCTAAGTCTAATAAAATACATACAAGATTGAGATAAGGAAAACTAAAAAACTATAATGAAAGAAATCAAAGAAAATATATCCAATATTCATGGATAGGAAGACCCAATATTATCAGAATGTCAGTTCTTTCTGACTTAATCATTACTTTCAATGTCATACTATAACAGTGGTCCATGTTATGCTTTGAATATAGCTCTTGCTGCTGTGCCACTATGACTTGTTTTTAAAAGGGGAAACAGGATTACCTTTCTTCCCCATCCTAGGCAGAATTTTCTTTCCTTGAGCACACATCCACCCCAGGTAGTAATTCAGACTTTGGGGGTGGCACCAGAAGATCTCAGAACTGACTATCTTCCAAATTAACAACTGAATTACAACTCCAACAGAGAATGTAGCCTTTGAATCACCTTCTTAAAAATTCCTTATTCCCCCTTATATGCAGAATTACAGCCTCTGGGACAGGAGTCCTCTGTGCTTCTCCTTTGCTAGCAAAGCAATAGCCCTTCTTTTTCCTTTTTCTCAAATTGTGTCATCATTATTGGATTGGCATCAGGCACAAGGACTAAGCTCTTAGTAACAAAATAAATCCAATCCCAACAAGTCATTTTTTGAGTATCAACAAACTGTTTCTACAGGCTGGAGCAGTGCCTCAGCAGTTGGAGCACTTGCATGGCATGTTCAAGGATCCAGGTTCAAACCCCAGCACCACATATGCATCTAAGTGTTAGAGAAACAAAGGCCAGATGAAAAATAAATAAATAAATAAATAAAGTTGATTCTGTCTTTCACTTTCCCTCTCTTAAAAAAAAACAAAACTGATTCTAAAAGTTTGTATGGAGATGCAAAAGATTTAGGCAAGCCAATAATATTGAAAGAGAAGAATAAAATAAGAGAATTGACACTACTTCAAGAATTACTGAAAAGCCAGAATAATAAATACAATCTGATATTGGCAAAAGAACATCAGTGGGATAGAGATTCCATAAATAAACTAATATAAATACAGTCCAGAGATCAATGAAAGAGAGACAAAAATAATACAATGGGGTCAAAGATAGTCTTCAACAAATGGAGCTAGAACAACCAGACATCCACATAAAAAAACAATCTAGACATAGATTTTATACCCTTCACAATAATTGACCATGCATTATTCTGTACATATTCTGCTTCTTTTATTTCTTTAGCAATGAACTATTAGATCTGAAACAAATTGTGATCTTACAGAATCTTCAACATGATGACTATTTATAAATGTGTGATTAAAAGGGTTCCAAATAATTGATTAGAAGTTATCCAACATCTCCAACTGACTTATTAAAAGAATTACAGATTAGATACAATTCTACAAACTTAGACCCTAAAAAGAATTAGATAACATTAGGCAGGAGGACTAAAAATTTTATATCTTCTGTGTTCTTTCAATTATATACCCATGCAAAAAGGATATGCCATGTGCCACACACTTGTTTTATACTAAGCAATAAACCCAGTCAGTGTTAACAGTGGTTAGGCTTCAGTTCATCTGCATATAAGCAAAAAACACAAAGTAACAATGACTTAAACACTGAGACATTTAAATGAGAGTTTATTTCCTTTCATGTAAAGGAGCTCCAGTGGTAGGCAAACCAGGGTTGGTACAGCAACTCCAAGGTCATCAAGGACTTCTTTCTTTCTTTTCCTGCCATCATATGGTGTGGCTTGCACCTTAACATGATTTGATTGTCTTAGATAGCTTCTAGAGTATCTGCCATCTGTTCTGCATTTTAGGAAGCGTGAAGGAGAAAGAATCATGAGGGGGGAAAAATAGAGCTTTCCTGGAAATACCACTCATGAACTTTTATTTCTCATTGGCCAGAATGTTGCATGGCCATTCCTAGCTGCGGAAGAGACTAGAAATAGAGTCATTCAGCCAGGCACATTACTGCCTCAATAAAGTCTGAGATAAATGGGGACAGACATCAGATAGTTAGTTATCACAATCTTTCTCACAAAGGATATCAGAAAAATCTTCCCAAAGGAGGTGGTATCTTGGCAAAGACACGAGGAAAGAGGAAATAATATGTACAAAGATCCTAAACACAAAGCAAGTCATGATGCTGTTGAGGAACTAAAAAATTTTCCATTTAGTTGAAAACAGATTGAAAATGTGTTGTGGCAGGAGCTTGGGGAACCACATCACAGAGGGCTTTGCCAGGCCCTTTAAGGAGTTTTGAAATGATCCTGGGGGCAAGGAGGAGCCACTTGAAGACTTAAAGAGGAAGAGTCTCAGGACTGAATTTGCATCTTAGGAGATCATTCTGGTTGCTGCACGAGGCACATTTTGGAGGGAAGAGCGTGGAAACGGGGAGGGAAGCTGGAATCCCATACCAGAAGTCAGTCCATGGAGAAAAGATAGTGGAGAAGTCTTGGATGGTGACTGAGGTAGAAGACGGTGGATTTGAAGGAAGGCCACAAAACAGTAGCTGCAAGGCTTAGTGAGAGATGGGAAATACGGAAGAGGCATCAAGAAGGGCTCAGGTTTCTGACTTACACACTGGATGAGTACAGATGCCATTCCCTGAGAAGTCCTCAAGACCTGTTTGCTACCGTCATTCTCACAGTGGTTAGTCGGGGGGCATTTGGGAGTGTAGTTGAAGTTCTCAGTCTTGGTTGACTTCGGCTGTTCTTGAGCAAATAAGCCCAGTAGCCTCACCCCAATCCATTCAGCAGTGCTATTGCAACGTGGCGAAATCAGACTCGATGCAGTTGTATGCGTATTAGAAATGAATACCCTTCTCCTATGGCCTTCTGATAGGAAAAGAAGAAGGCTGTGTGTTGGGCTAGCAGAAGGAAGGTGCTTGGGATAGAATCATTGAAGAGTCATGAACCCACAGCTGGAAAACTAAATAATAAACCAAGCTTTGCCCAAGTGAGTGGGGAAGGAGGGTACAAATGTAGATGAGGGGTGTAGCATCCACGTCCAATGTAGAGACTGGATTACAACACCTACAAGTATCTATGCCCACAGAGAAGGGGGAGAAAAATTAGAAAAGCTGTTGTGCTCCCAGGACAGCACCCCAGGGTGCTGATGAGCCATTCTCTTAGGGATGAGAAGGGAGAAGAGAAGAGCTGTTTGCTGGTTCTTTCCTTTATTGACAGATACTATGCAACAAACAAGGGGATAGAATCCTCATATTAAATTACTGTGCTTTCTAATATTCAAAAGTTACATTTTTCCCCTAGGAAAATTAGCCTGACCACATTAACAGAGTCTATATAGGTTTAAAGTGTTTTGTTCCTGTTTTTTGTTTGAATAAACTAGCTGAAGACATTATTGTTTGCTGTGTTAAATGGATTTCATAACTAATACAGGATGTGGCTAAATTCATATTGCTGTGATCATTTTAATTGAATTTCCTGACTCCTACATGCTTAATTGTCAACTTTTATCACTGCATTAAACATAAGGTTCCAGTGTTATTAATATGAAATGCTCACATTCCCTTATGCCTGTGAATACATTTTGCTTATCCTTCCTGAATGTTGTATTAGGTCTATTTAAAAGATATCCCAAGAGACCCCTATATGTTTACTGCATTAGAAGAAAAACAGATGTTCTCACGTATCATGAAAGATACTACAATTTATCTTGCATATAAAGCTTGTTGAGAACCACTTACAGATCTTTTTCAGGTAGCCAGGGAGTTTAAGTAATCTATAGTATTCAAGAGTATATAATACTGTAAAATTAGAAAAAAATGCCAGTAACATTTTCCAAGTGCAAATATATGCATTTAATACATCCCCAAACAAGAGGAAAATAAAACATTTGAACCTCAGCTCTGTTGTTCTCAGGCTATGTTAGAATCACACTCACAAATCAGAACTGACACACATTTATCACTAGAGCATCCCAGAAGTCACCTCACTCCCTTGAAACTTGTCCATAACCCCATTTATCTAGAACAACCAACTGTGTCATAAGGAAAGATGACCTCAAGCAATCATAATAGATTTAGCACAGATTGTTGATTAAATAATATTTGACTCTTGGAAATGCCCTTACAGTCTGGTCATTTTATAAATGATTTTGGGGGTGGTTAACTGGGGATTGGGCCCAGTGGTGCTTAACCACTGAGTCACACCCTCAGCCCTTCTTATTTTTTATTTGAAACGTGATCTTGCTGAGTCATTAGGGTCTTGCTAAATTTCTGAGGCTGGCTTTGAACTTGCAATCCTCCTGCCTCAGCCTCCTGAGCCTCTGGGATTACAGGTGTGCGCCACCACACCCCTTCTATAAATGATTTTAACAAGCCTAGTGATCTGAAGTTTATGCTGCAGCAAATAACAAGCAAGAGAGTAAGAGAAATAACAATATGGGAACATTTGTTGAATGCAACCATATTCAAGCAATCTTATACATATGACTTTATTTAATCTTTATAACAACCTTATGAAGAGGTACTATTGCCCCCATCTTATAGATTAGAATACAGGCGAGTGGGAGGGGGTTCACACAGTGAGCTTGTGGTAAAGCTCAAGTCCTAACTATAACAGTAATTGCTAACATTTATTGTTTTCTAGATTTACTATCCTGGGCACTTAGCTCCATCATAACCCTTAATCTTACAAAGGCCTGGAAGTCAACCTCTATGACTGTCACCACGAAGAGGATGAGTGATTTTGATCTTGAAAAGCGTAGGTATCTTTCCCACCATTGCACAACTAGCTAACAAGAGAAGGGACAACAGGAAGCAGAAACAACAATATCAATAAGAAATAGCAACATGATGTCAAGAGAGAATTTTATTTTAATTTAAACAGCCTGAGCACAAATACTAAGCTGCATACACCAAGACAGCCAAAAGATGCTGCTGTCACTCAAGATGAGGGCAGGAGTTGGGACCGAGGGAGGACCGTGAGGCATGCACCCACATGTTCCACACACCTGGGAGAGAGACAGTCCAGGTGGTCAGTGCACAGCGTGAATATAGCAGGAGAGGGCTGTCATGGCCCAGAGGTCAAGGGTTTTCCAACAGGATGGAGGATGGTTGGGAAGCTACACTGTGAAGGCAGGATGGCCCCATCCCACATCCTGGTGTGACCCAGTGTGGACCCACCTTCAGATCTTGAGGCTTGTGGGCTGCAGAGTGCAGGGATGCCAGGTTCCAGCAAAAGCAAGAAGTGAGGGAATGTTCTGGGGAAAGGATTGAGGCACACAAGAGTTCATGGTTCATAGGGTGAATGTCCCAAAGGTCACAGTGAAAGGTTTGGAAAGGAGGGAAGGTGGAGAAAAGGGCAAGTCTGATCAGAGACATGGAGAGTATGTTTGACCCATAAAGGACTGAGCAGTGAAGAGGTCTAGCTTTTGCCCTGAGCTTCTGGGAGGACACCTCTACACCCTTGGAAAGTCCTGCCTGGTGGGATGCCTGTATTTGCATGGGGCATTAGGTCATGCTGGAGAGTCTAAGTATTGTGATTTAGAGATGACTTTGGGTCATGTGCATCAATCCTGTGTCTGAAAACAGATCTGCCAGTAAATCATGTTCCCATGGTGGATCCCCAATGAAAACTAGACACCAAAAGTCAGTGGGGTTTCCCCTGCAAGCAATACAGAGGGTCTCCAGGTTAAGATGGTTCCCTTACAATTTGTGACATTTCAATGCTACAAAAGTGATGTGCAATCAGTAGGAACTGTACTTGGAATTTTGAATTCGTTTCTCAGGCTAGCGCCATGCGTCCAGGATCACCATGTTAGGCAGTGGCAGCAACCACAGCTCGCAGTGGTCCTGCCACCACCAGGGGAAAGAGACATGGTTCTACAGTGTGCCGTGTGGCTAAGTCAGGATGTGCAGTAGCCGACATAGAAGAGAAGTGTTTTCAGCTTATGGTGGGCTCATCAGGATGCAAACTCTCGGGTCAGGTGGAGGAGCTTCTGTTCTCCACGCCCAGGCACTGTGCGGGAAAGTTGCACCGCCCTGTCTCCACAGGGAGGGGACCATGGAAGCTTGGGGCTTGGCACTTTCCTGGCCTCTGCTTTTTCCTTTGCTTGTTTTCGTATTTTTATCCCTTTAAAAGACTATGGTGGGGGCTGGAGCAGTGGCTCAGCAGTTACCATGCTTGCCCAGCAGGCACGAGTATATGAGTTCGAAACCCAGCACAACATACAAGGCAAAATCTCAGAGCGACGAAAGCCATGTGAAAAACTAAATAAAATTAATTCTCTCCCTCCCTCTCTCTCTGTCCCTCTCTCTTTAAAAAAAAAAAAAAAAGACTACGGCAGGGGCTCTAGTGTTGGCTCAGAGGTTATGGCGCTTGCCTGGCATGCGCAAAAACGTGGGTTGGAACCCCAGCACCATGTACACAACAAAGTGTCAGAGCAACAAAAGCCACATGAAAAACTAAATAAAATTCATTCTATTTCTCTCTCTCTCTTTCTCACTGTCCCTCTGTCTTTAAAAAAAAAAAAGAGAGAGAGAGAGAGAAAGAGAGAGACTATGGCAGGGAGCATAACAGCTTCTGGTGAGTTCTCTGAGTCTTTCCAGAAAATTATCAAAGCTGAGGGTAGATTGGGGAACCCTGGGACTTGCCGTTGGTGTCAGAAGTGAGGTCCTTCATGAATGGTGGTCCCTTAACATCCAGGCTGCTAAATGTTCTTGAGCTGTCACTCACGGTTCACCAGAGGGGCGGAGACTTTAGGCAATAACTAAGGAACATAGGGATAGTGAAGAGTAGATAGGAGTCTCCCTCCCACCCTGCCACCAAGCCAGTATCTTTTTTCTTTTTTTGTTGGGTCAGCATCTACTTACATAATGAAGGGATTCACTGGTTCACCTTCATGCATGCACGCATATTAACAGAGTCGCTTTAACCAGATCCTCATCCAGGATCTACCCTCCTCCCCTCACTCCCCAACCTCATGACTCCTCGGTAGTTTCCCCATGTTGCAGAAATCAGTGACCCTGTACGTGTAATTTACACATTGAAATTTCTAGATTTATACACCTGCCTGAATATATTTGGGGTTCTCATTGGAGTCAAATGTACCCTAGAGTATTGAACACCCCTCATTTACACTTCCTCTCCTCCCTCCCTTTCTCCTCCCACCCTCTCCCTCTCAGCTATAGTCCCCATAGTTTATGTGTTACTTTGGATTTGGTGGGTCTATTAAATAAACCTGATTAACTTTTGTCCTGTCTAGCTTCCACATATGAGAGAAAACATTCGGCCCTAAAGTCTCTGGGTTTGGCTTCTTTCAGTCTTAAAGCAATACTTTGCAGGCTTTAATGAGCATGCAAATAATACAGGAACCTTGATAAGAAGCAACTGTGGCTCAGGAAACCTAAGGAGGCCTGATCTGCATGTCTGATAAACTGATCCCATGCACCACAGAGCCCACGTGCTGGAATCAAGGGTTCTCCAACTTCGTTGCACTTTGGAATCACCTGGGGAGCTTTTAAAACTCCCCATGCCCAGGATACGCATCATATATAGTAAATCAGCATTTCCAAGATTGGGATTCGGGCAGCTTTAGTTTTAAAATTGCTCAGGCGATTCCAACGTGCAGTCAAGTTCGAGAGCCACGAGAGCTACTGTGTGCAGACACTGGCTCACAGAATCCAGTTCTTCCCTAGAAGAAAGACTGACACTAGTGGTGTGGGCCACGTTCTTTGGTGGCTGCAAGTGTTTATAGGTAGAGTAAATCAAGGCCTGGGTGCAGAGAGAGTGGGGAGGAAAAGAGGGTTTTTGCAAGGTAAGGCTGCGCTCTTGATTAAAAACAGGTTGATAGGGCTGGAGTAGTAGCTCAGCAGTTCCAGAGATTGCCTGTCATGTGTGGGAATGCAGGTTCAAATCCAAGCACCATGTACACAACAAGGCGTTGGAGCAAAGAAGGTCACATGAAAAACTAAATAAAATTGATTCTCTTTCTCTGTCTTAAAAAAGAAAACACAGGTTGATGGGGTTGATTTTTGTCTAAGAAGTTGGGAAATTTAAAAAAACAAGCCTAACTCCTCTGAGCCAGGCAAAGGAGCCGGTATCTCCACGTGAGACTCCCCTGACCCTTGAGGGCTTCTTTCTTAGTGCATGGTGTCCACAATCACCCTCCACTGTGTCCCCGTTACTCAAATCCCTTCAACAGTTTAGCTTTGAAGGGGAGCCCAGTCTCAATGGCCGGGCAGACAAATATTGCCCCAGACTCAGATTGCAGTGATGTCTTAACAGGCTATTTAATATTAGCATTCTTGTTTGACAATGACTGACTCTCATATATGTGTGTGTATAGTTTAATCACCTGGCTGCTGGATTTGGTGGCCAAGGTCCATGGGCCATTTGCCTGAACATAAATTCCCTTAAAATTCCCAATAATCAGGCTGGAGTGGTGGCTCAGCTGTTATACAGTGCTTGCCTGGCATGCACAAGTACACGAGTTCAAACCCCAGCACCACATACACAACGAAGTGTTGGAGCAACAAATGCTGCACGAAAAACTAAATAAAATAAATTCATTCTCTCTCTCTCTCTCACTGTTCCTCTCTCTTTAAAATAAAAAAAAAAGAAGTCCCAATAATCCAAGGGGACACTAATGTATGATAGAAGGAAACTCAATGGAGGGATTTTCAGAATGCCCTAGGCCCTGCAACACCTGCTTATGGTAAGGTCAGTCCCAAGGGAAGAATGGCCTTCACAGGGGCTCAACTGGGAGGATCCACTGGGGCAGGGCAGTGGCTGGCAGCCTGGGGCAGTGTTATCCCTGCCTCCCTGCCCCACCAATAGAGTTTAGAGGTTACAGCCACCTTTCCCCTGCATAGTACCGACAGACAGGTGTGCAGACCTGCAAGCAAGCAAGACTGGGCATGGACATATCCTTGGCCCCCAAAGAAAGCCCCAAAGACACCCACCACCTTCACCCTGGCCAGCGCAATGTGGCAGAACCATACTCACAGAGACACAGAATTTCCACTAGAATAATAATAAAGCTAGTTCATATCAAGCACAGTAAATGCGCCATGTGATGTGATGTCTCATCTAACAGGGATAAACCCCAGTAAGGCAGGGAATATTATTATCTCCTGTTTTACAGATGAGGAAAGTGAAGCTGAAAAAGCCTCATAATTTGGCCATAGCCCCACAGCAAGTTAAAACGTGGTGCTCAAAGCCAGGCCTGTCAGACTCCAAAGCCAGTGAAACCTACTTGTTTTATGGACAGCCATTGGGCTTAGGCAATGGGTCCAAGGCCACATGTCAACCTGGAACAGGAGCAAGGTGATAAACTCAAAGAAGAGGACAGTTCTTCTACATGTTGTGGTGCACCAGGACCAGGTGAGAAACCACTGCCCAGCTAAGAACTGGACTAGTCCCTCGCAACCTTGATGCAAGATCCGAAAGTGATTCCTTGCAATTCTGCAGTGAGTTATAAGATAGATGCCAGGAGTGGAGTTGCCCACACAGTAAAATGAAGACTTCAGCAAGCCCTGAGTTTCATAGCAGGAACCTGGGACCATAAGCTAAGCAGAGACGTTCCACCAAGTTGGCAAGCTTGGGGAAAATGAGTGGTCTTCCTCAGAAGCCACAAAAGCCCTCAGAGAACCACCTAGCAATCTTTCCAAAATTCAGAATCTCCCCGCTTTGAAGGACACCAGCAGGCTGGAACTCAGCGCTGTGTCCTGGTATACTCCATTAGTACATGGGCAGCTGGGAGCCTCACAGGGACCCTCACACCAAGTGCTCTGGCCAGGTGGCTACCTGTTTTGAGCAGGAGCCAGAGCAGTCAGGGAGAACCCGAAAGAATGGGTGATACCTCCAAAAATGGATCATTTGCCTGAGCAATGATGAAATCACTGGCTCCCACCCAAGTGGATGTCACCCCACACTCACTCCTCCTGGTCCCTGAGTCCTTCACCCTTGGACCTCCTCAGTGAGGAAAGAGAGGTAGCTCTTCCCTACCCATGTGTCCTTCTCAGGAGAGACCAGAAAGGATCAGCTGGCTCCTCCCTCCAAGGAACAGAAAGATGTCCTGAGCTTTTTGTTACTCTGAACCCAGCTTGGGCCTTTTCCCTGACGGTTAGCACATGGGTTCACCTCCCTCATGCTTATTTAGTCTGCATGCTTTGAAGAGACAGGGCTGGGAGTTAGCTCCACAGGGCATCTTTCATGGAGATCACAGTTATTTAGTGCAAGGCAAAAACAAAAAAAGTCCCTTAGCTGTTTTCTAGGAGTCTGACTTTATAATTCATGGAACAAAATTTTAGAAGAAACTTGGTTCAGAAGAAGACGGCGAGTTAGGAGTGAATCCTGGGATTCCTCCCGCTGCCCAGCACAGCTTCTGGGAACCGTAGCTCTTAATTTTTTTTTTTTAAAGAGAGAGGGACAGTGAGAGAGAATCAATTTTATTTCGTTTTTCATGTGGCCGTCATTGCTCCGACACTCATTGTGTTCGTGGTGCTGGGGTTCAAACTCACATCCTTGCTGAGCCACCTCTCCAGCCTTGGACCGTTGCCTCTTACAACAACTACACGAGGCCTTGGGAACCAGGTCAGAGCTGGGCAAAGCGTGGTAGAGGATGCACACACGTTAACACGCACTTGACACGGAGCACACCCCATCGAACACTCGAATGCATGCGACACACACCACCTCCAACACACACATCTCCAACACAGAACCAACACCCACAACTTCCGACAGACACACACCCACATGCTCACACACACACACACACACACACACACCAGCACCCAGAGCTTACATGTTCCCCAGGCTCCCTGTTATGGTTTGGATGTGATTTGTCCCCAATACGCAAGAAGGCTAAGAGGTGAAATGATTGGGTTGTGAGAGTGAATGAATCCCCTGACAGGGATTAGCTGGGTGGAAGCTGGTGGCAGGCAGGCTGTGGCTGGAGGCGTTGGGGCACTGGGACGCACCTTTGGGGTGTGTATTTTGTATCTGGCAAGCACAGTCTCTCTCTGCAGTTCGCAGTGCCCTGAGCCGCTTTCCTCCACCACACTCCTCTGCCAAGGCGTTCTGCCTCACCTCAAGCCCCAAGGATAGAAAACCTGCAGGGCTGAAACCAACCATTTCAGAGCCCCTAATAAACTTTTCCTCCTCTAAAATCATTCTTGCCAGGTCTTTTAGTCAGAGCAGTGGAAAAGCTGCAAATACCCTCCCCCGACAAATGTAAAGATTCCCCCATTTGGAAATTCTTAGGTTCTCCTGTGTGCCAGGGGGAGTTGTAGGCGAACGTGAGCGTTTGCTGCTGGTTGGCCTCTGGAGTTTGATGTCTGGTTCTCAGTGGAGCAAGCTCTGCGCAGTTCTTAAGGCATCCTCCACTTGGGGCAGGGCTCCTCCTCCCACAGAGCTCTGGGGTGGGAGATGAGGGTGAAGAGCTACCCCATGGCTGGATTTGCCTGACCTTTACCAGAGCAGTGACACCCTCTTCTCTCGTGCCCAGATGATGGGAAGCAATGTCTGTCCCTTTCCTGAGTGCCTCTTGCCTCATCGGCCTTCCCCAGACCAAGCTCACCCACAGCAGGGTGGAGTGGGTGCAGTTTCCTACCTGTGGGTGGCAGTGCAATCGGGGACGACCAGAGATTGCACCACTGCCTCACTTGCTCATTTCCTTGTACCATGCAGGAGGCAGCCGTGAAGACTCGGCTGTCGCACAGCCTGTGTGTGGACACGTCCTCTTTCCCCACCTCTGCATCCATTGCCTTGAAGTCCCTGGGGCCCAGAGACCTAGCACCTTCTCCTCTTTAGGAAATGAATGCCCCCCACCACCACTAGTACCTCCGTCCCCCATCCCGAAAGACCCCTTCTTCTGTCTTGGAAAATCCAGCAACTTAGGTTCTGCTCAACCACACATGCAGCCTCCTCTCTGCCTAACATTTGCCAACTTAGGATTGGGGAAAACGAAAGGCAGAAAGGAAGATCTGTGGGCTCATGTACCCACGGCTGGAGGAAAGTCATTCATAGGCACATCCAGAACCTGGGACCAAATGCCTTCGGGACTCCCTGCCTGCTGCTCTGTCTCTGTGGGCCAGCTTATTTCTTCCATGTGGAGGTAGGCTTTCACGCACGCTTCCGGAAGGTAGAGAGTACCATAAGCTGGCTCAGACTCCCCAGCTGAGAGATGCAGTGGACATCTTCAGTTTTTGGTTTTGGAACCAGGGATTGAACCCAGGGCTGCTTAATCACTGAGCCACATCCCCAGTCCTTTTTGCTTTTTATTTTGGGACAGGGTCTCTCTAAGTTGCTTTGGGCCTCACCAGGTTGCTGAGGCCATCTTTAAACTTGTGATCCTCCTGCCTCAGCCTCCAGAGCGGCATGAGCAACCACGCCCAGCCAGGCATCTTCAGCTTTATCTAAAGAAGCAATCAGTCTAGTGTAACATGAAGAAAACACATTTGTTCTGCAACAACGCTTTACCCCTGGACCTTACAGCATAACAAGCCTGAGAACTCTGGCTCACCTTACAAATCTCAAGATATATTTGAGGGGCTGCTAACAGTTGAAATGCTAAGTTCAAGTTCTAACCCTGAAACCTCAGTACGTGACTTTGTAGTGATTGCGGATATAATTAGTTAAGATGAGATCATACCAGAGTGGGGTGGGCCTTAATCCAATATGACTCATGTTCTTATAAGAAGAAGCACAGAGGCAGACACGTGGGGAAAGTGCCCCGTGATGACAGAGGCAAGGCTGGAGTGTTATTCTGCAAGTCGCAGAATGCCAAGGAGCTAAGAGAAAAGTGGGGGGCAGATTCCCCAGGACCTTCAGAGAGAGAGCGTGGCCCTCCTGATGCTCTGACCTTGGACATCAAGCCTTGAGGTCTGTGGGAATAAATCCTGTGGTATTGGTTCCCCAGTGGGTGGTACTTTGCTATGGTGGCCCTTATCAGTGGCACGAGTTCAAAGGGACTCTTTACCATCCCTGGATCTCCCCCTGGAAGAAGACACTTGTTTTTCCACTCGCCCCAGCCAAGTGGAAAGTGGTTCTTAGAGACGCCTGCTAAGCTCCCTTCTCCTCACTGCCAACCTCTTCACTGTCCTGTAGGAACAAGGACAGAATACCGCCAGAGACAAAACAAATGACTCAGCTGCGGGCAGTGTAAACAGACTGATAAACACTACAGCAAGAGATGACGGTGCACCCACGCTGGAAATGGGCAAACGCGCGCTTGGAGACACGGCAGGCTTCTGTGTCAGCCGTGCAGGGTTCCTCTGCTCTGACGTGAAGCAAATAAAGGGGCAGGCTCTGAGCTATGTGCTATGCCCACCGACATCTACGGGACTCAGACACCTGCCTTCATGCTTCTGGATTTGAGTTTCTAAGACATTGATGAATTTAAGGCGTTAAGGAGAATTATTGCTCAGAGATTCAAAAATTTGCAAATGTCGTTGACGGTCTAACTAGGAGATTGCTGTTCATATCATAAATACAGTTGGCCAGCAAAATACAGGACACCTGATTAAACTTGAATTTCAGACTCACAATGAATACTTTTTTGGTATAAGAATTCCTTAAATAGGGGTTGGGGGTTTAGCTCAGTGGCAGAGCGCTTGTCTAGTATGTGCAAGGCCCCGAGTTCGGTCCTCAGCCCAAAAAAAAAGAAAGAAAGAAAGAAAGAAAAAAGAATTCCTTAAATACAGTGTGTATTTGTATTTGCTAGGCCTAGCCACCCCAAAGGCAGGCTGCCCATTAGAGATGTCATTGAATGTGAGAGCCAGAATGAAATCCTCTAATGGTGCCATCGATTGGAAGAAGTGTCGTGTTCCAAGTGGCCCAAGAGAAGGCCTGACACAGTGAGGCTGCACTACAGCATGTCACACATTTATAGAGAGACTTGAGCATTGAGATTTACCAACATGCGATCTGATGCGTGGAGGGAGCAGGGGCATTGTTCCCAACTTCACAAGCACGCAAGATGTGTAACTGTCGGAAATGATGGAATAGTGGAATAGACGTGAAATCAGTCACATCCCCCAGCACCCCAAAAAGAAAAATAACAAAGAAGAGGAAGAGGAAGTGGAGGAGGAAGAGAAAGAGAATGAGGAAGGAGAAGGAGGAGAGGAGGAAGGGAAAGGGGAGGGGGAAGGAGAAAGGAAGGGAAAGGAGAAGAAGAACCCATCCACAGAGGAGGGGATAGCAGTGAACAGACACTGTGTACTTTGCTCGGAGGAAACTTTCCCCCTCCTACACTGCCTTGCCAGGTTGAGAGGCACTGATTTAGAATTAGCTGACACAAAAGATGCTAATAATAATAATAATAATTAATAATATATATTTTTTTCTGACTGTGTCTCTTTATCCTTATTCTTAACTTCTATCTTAAGTATGTATTGGGGTGGAGGATACAAAACCAGTCTCCTCCTTCCCCAGTTTATAGCGTGCACGGGTTTAGGTGAGATTGATGCACCTGCAGTCTAATCTCTCCTTTCTGTCCCAGTAAGAGGTTCATTAACGCAATCAGTGCACAACATTCCCCTGGAATGTACCACCTCAAAAATATTCAGCTCCCCAATCTTCACTGCCACTAGGAAGTGACTGGGTGATCAGGTCAGGGATATAAATGGAATTCTGCTTGAGGCTGCTGGGAGAGGGATTCATGGTGCTTTTGTGCTTGGTTTTGTCTTTTTCGTGTTCTTCTGTTAAAACAAGATAGGCTGTACTGAGACCATTAGCCTGTTCCCTGTTATGAGGAGCTGAAATGTAATGTCCAGCATGAGGCAGCCGTGTTGCTGCTTGAAACCAAAATCTGCGTGATAAGCTTGGCGGGGCAGAGGGCTGGAGGGAGCCTGGTTCTTGAAGAGATGCACCAGCTCTGATCCATCCAGCTCAGAAACTAACAGCAATAGCAGAATATAAAAGTGTGGGAAACGGAAATAAGGATAAACAAATACATCAGTAGAATAAAACAGAGAGCCCCAAAATGGAACTATGCTGGCCATAAAATTAAAACTTGATCTCCTGAATTTCATCAAAATTAAAATTTCCACTCATCAAAAGACATTCAGAACAAGAAAAGGCAAACAACAAATTGGAAGGAAATATTCACATTTATCTGATGCTATAGATGAAAAATAAAAGAAAAACAAGCAAAAAAAAAAAAAGAAAACCCAATGTTCTGAAAGAACGAGTAAAGGACATTCATAGACAATGTCACAGGAAAGCTACAGAAACGGCTATAAGCATTAGGAGAGATGCTCAAAACCAGTGGTCATCAGAGGAACATGATTACTACAACCACAGTGGGATTTCACATCTACGGGCATGGGTAAGTTTTAAACCTGGCAACACTAGATGTTGGTAAAGATGTGAAACAACTAGAATTCTTATACATTGCCTTTTGGAGCATAAGTTAATGAGACCACTTAGAAAAACTGTTGTGCGGTTTCTTGGAATATTAAATATGTACCTATTAATTACCCAGCAATTCTCCTTCTGATTATTTACCCTAGAAAAATGAAAACATATAAAATGAAATTTTATGTAAGATTTTTTAACAACTTTATACATAATAGGGAAAAAATACAAACAGTTCAAATGGTCATAAATAAGTAAATGAATAAATTATAAACAAATTATAGTATATTTATTCAATGGAATACTACATAGAAATATAAAGGAAAATAGAACTGCTAATGTATTTAACAACATGAACTGTGTTAATCAGCTTCGCATTAATGTAACAAAAATACCTGAGATAATCTGCTTGTAAAGAGAAAAGGGTTATTTTATTTTGGCTCAGTTTTTGAGGCTTCAGTCCATGATCAGTTGCCCTTCTCTCTTTTGTGCCTGTGGCAAGTTAGAACAACATGTCAGGAGTGCAGAGAAAAGTAAATCCATTAACTTCATGGCCCAGAACAAAAGAAAGAAGGGAAAAGACCAGCATCCCACAGTCCCCTTTGAGGGCACACCCACAATGACCTAACTTCTTCTCATTAGGCCCCACCTCACAAAGGTTTCCACCAAGCCTTTAATAACATGGGACTTTGGGGGATGTTTCAGATCCAAATTACAGCATGGTAAACTTCACATTCAGTAAAAAGTTGGACAAAAAGGTTACATTACATAATATTCCATTTATATGAAGTTCTAAGAAAAGGTAACACTAAGCTGTATGGAAGGAAATGGCTGGGGGAAGGGGTTGGTATTGACAAGAAAGAGACATGACGTATTCCCTAGGGTAACAAAAATATTGTTTGATGGAAGCATTTTAAATAACTATATTACATTTGTCAAAATTCATTGAACTGTGCACTTAAACTTTACATCCTGTAAACAATACTTCCAAAAATATCTATTGTATTAGTTAAGCCTCAGCAGTTGGGTTTCTGGTAAAGGGACCAAGTGTAACCCTTATCTGACTCAGGGAAGAAAACTGTTGGAGCAAAGGACAATATGGTGAAGTACAGGTCATGTCGCATACAACGTGACTTCCCCACAATGAGTCCTTAGAACTTCAGAAGCACAAGAATATTGATCACATTAATCACATCATTTATTTTAATTTTCTGGTGCAGATGAGTGGGAAAACTACTGAAAGGACAGCTTTGGGACAAATCACGTCAGATGGAAATGAGACTCATTCCAAGGGGAATGTCAAGGGCCAGGAAGGGGCCAGGGGTAAACTGTTAGGTATTTCCAGGCAGCTCGGGAAATGCCAAGCCTGGAAGTCCAGTGCATGTGTGGACCAAATTTACTCCAGTCTTTGACATCTGAGTTAGACTTGCTAAGAGCAGAGAAGGAGCCTAATGCTTTGACAATCATTGCTGTCCTGTTGGTGTTTCTGTCCCCATCCTCCTTGCTCTGGTTATTTACTGCAGTGAGTTGGAGTGGTTTTAGCTTAAAGCAACTTCTGCAGCTCTTGTGGAAGACCCCTTCCTTCACCCATTATTCTACCCAACATCTGGCTCCGGGGGGCAGATGTTTCCCCAAATAGTCTTCTACACCTCCAGACCAGCCACCCTAAGACTCCAGGAACAAAACCCTACAGTTGTCCATCAGAATGATACACTCCCCAGGGCCACTCATGTGGGGCCATGCCATCATTAGCAGCTTGACTTGTGTGCTAATAGCAAATCATCCTCCAGTTTCCATTGGTTCCCAAGGGGAAACACACACACCTTATTACTAATACCTACTGCAGCTCGCTGCGTGCTTTCGATGATACTGCAGGTACTGCTGATGGTGCTGCTGCTGGTGACTGTGTGCCCCCAAAGAGTGCTTCCTTTCTTCCCCATTGTGTGTGTGTGTGCGTGTGTGTGTGTGTGTGTGTGTGTGTGTGAAACCACAGATCTCCTGGAAAAGCTTTGCTTTAGAAAGGTAAGGAAGTTGATCTCGTCCTACTCTGGCTCAGCAGCAACAACGAACATGCTGTTTCTAAGGGAAGTGCGGAGGAATAAATGGTGCTGGTAGGAGGTTCTCAGAGTTTTCTAGCTTCCTCCAACAGAAATGCACTGATGGAGACCTCAGCTTCTTTTCCCTGGTCTCTGTTGCACACTCCACCTTCAGGAAGACTTGAACGACCCAGATGGTGAGCACAAGAGAACTGAGCATGTGCAGCTCTGCCCCTTCCCAGCCTCCCCTCAGCCCGGCCCCTCCACCAGCCTCACCCACCAGGTGGTAAGCTGCAGTTGCAATGCAAAGCTTCAAAACCCACAAACTGTGGGTAACCACGGTGCTTCAGAGTGATGGGTGACATGGTTTTGCTGAATCCCAGTTCCCCTCAAACCACAAGGGTGAAGCTGGCTGTCCACAGGCAGCTTCCATGATGTATTTTTCTGAACTGCCTCTACTCCTTTATTCATATAGGGAACCCTAAGGTGTCATTTGGCATTCATTTGACACAAATGCTTTCTTATGTACAAATCCATCTCTTAGCCCTTTCCATGGGTCCATGATCACTTTGAATCCATTTTATGGACATGGGTGGTGCGATGGCCAGATTGCGCCCCTGCAGGAGGTGGTCATCCAGAGTGCAAACAACATGTTTATCACAGTCTGTTTGGATTATCAAAGAAAATACAGAAATTAAAAATTCTGGCAGCAAACTCTCCTAACTCAGTTTCTATGGCCGTGTCTACCTTCCCAGCCCAGCTTTGGCCAGGGCCTGAAGACCCCATATTAGCAGCTGATCATCTTTCTCAATTTTCCCTCGGTGCTTTCCTGGCTTTGTTCCAATCAAACTCCATTTGGTGCAACAAAGCATGTTATGAATCCCAAAAGGTTTGGGCTCAGACCTATTCCAGTATCTATAAAAGCAACGTTCATGCCCTGGTGCTTTTCTCTTCCAGCATTACCTGGACAGGTATTCCCTGAAGGCTTTCTGTAACTGTCATAGCAGGCAATGACTTGAGAGGCCTCCTTCCACTTGGGATTTATGAACCAGGTTGCTGTGAGCTTCTGATTTGTACTTACGTTGTAAGGCCTCTGCAGCCAGACAGGAGGAAGGGAAGTGGTGGCTTTCTATAAAACTGGGAGACAGACTTCATCTCCCCCAGCAGATTGGCACTGTAAACGCCTCCTGCCTGTCAGGCCCCGCTGAAGTTCCCTGCTCTGTGGATCAGCAGCTGTCAGCTGGAGAATCAGCTCCAGGAGGGAGAGTCTGTACTCCAGCCTCCAAAAGGCCACATGCTAAAAATATTGAATGCAGGGACTGTCACCCGAGGAGCACTCGGCAGGGAGGAGGATGTGCTGTGAGGCAGAGCAGCCCTGTCCTTCAGGGAATATTTCCTAACCACCCGGTCTGTGAGTGAGGCCCGCTGCCCTGCCTTCCACTCAGCACCGGGAGAAGGCATCTCCACGACCGCACCCCTGAACCCGAGTCACTTCTGAGTTTCCCCTCTGGATAAATGAGATCTTGTGCTCACACAGCCACAGTTCAAGTGTGTCCCCTAAAAGTGCATGTGTTGGAATTGTGATTCCTCGGTGGGGCAGTATTGGGAGGTGGGGGTATCGGGGTTCTGGGGGGACCGGGGCTAGTCCTGGTGGCAGTGGGTTCTCACTCCATGGGACTGAACGAGTCACCTCGAGAGGGAATTGTTAGAAAGCGAGGCTACCTTTTCTGCATGTCCTCACTGCCCCTTCTGTTTTTCCATCATGAATTGAAGCAGCCTGTGACTCTCACTAGATATAGCTACCTGTTTTAGTCAGCTTTTTCACTGCTGCAACTGAAAGAACTAACGAGCAATTTTAAGAGGAAAAGTTTTTCTAGGGACTCACAGTTTCAGGGGTCTTGGTCCATAGAAGGCTGACTCTGTTTCTTGGGGCTCAAGGTGAGGCTGAACATCATGGCAGGAGAGTGTGGCAGAGGGAAGTGGTTCTAGGCTTGGCTCCAGGGAGCAGAGAGAGAGAGAAACTCCATGCCAGATACAAAATATATACCCAAAGGCACGCCCCCAATGACCCACCTTCTCCAGCCACCCTACCTGCCTTCAGTAGCCAGTATATCCCCATCAGATTAAGGCTCTTATATCCCAATCATTTCACCTCAGCCTTCACATTGTCTCACATGTTGAGTTTTGGGAGACACCTTTCATTCAATCCATAACACTACCCAATCCTAGACTCCCCTACCTTCAGAACTATGAGTCAAAATAAGCTTCTTTTCTTTGTAAATCACTAAGTCTCTGGTAATATGTTATAGCAACAGAAAATGGACTAAGACACCCACATTCCTGAATGCAAAAAGAAGAATTCACCCTTTGCTGCTCCTGCAAACTCATTGTCCACATTAGCTGTCTTGCTGAGCTCACCCCAGAGATACCTCCTTCCATTCCCAACAATCAGGCTCTCCTATGACCTCTTGCCAATGCTATTGCAGGAGACTCTTAAATTATCTCCCTGCCTCTGGTCATTGCTCTTGACAATCCACACGTACACTCATCAGTAATACACTCAACTTCGTGTCTTTTGAAAGCACATTGCTCCCCAAAGGACAATGCAGGAGGCATCTCAAAATCTGATCTCAAATTATACCACAGAGCTGTAGTAACAAAAACAGAACCGTACTGGCATCAAAATAGACACGAAGACACAGCGACAAAACCACATAGTCACACCCGTCTGCTGCTTGACAAAGGTGCCAAAATGTACGTTGGAGAAAAGACAGCCTTTTTAACAAATGGTGCTGGGAAAACTGGAAATCCCTAAGTAGAAGAATGAAGCTAGATCCCTATCTCTCAACCTGCACAACGGTCAAATCAAAAACAGAAGCAAAACTTAGGAATGAGACCAGAAACTCTGCAACTGCTAGAAGAAAACAGTGTCAACACTTCGTTAAATCAGTGCAGGTACCAACTTCCTTGAAAAGACCCCTGAAGCTCAAGAAATAATACCAAGAATCAGTAAGTGGGATGCCATCAAACTAAAAGCTTCTGCACAGAGAGGAAATGACCAAGAGCATGAAGGAAGCCCTACAGAAGGAGCAGATCTTTGCCAGCTGCTTCTCAGATAGGGAATTAATATTCAGAATGTATAAAGAATCCAAAAACCAAATAATCCAATCGATAAATGGGCAAAACAGACATTTCTCAAAAGAAGAAACACAAGTGGCCGACATATACATGAAAAAAAATTTCTAGCAATCAGGAAAATTTAAATCAAAACTACACTTAAATCCTAGCAATAACAGCTACTTCAATGTTTATAGAAGCACAATTCACAATAGCCAAATTATGGAATCAGCACAGATTCAATAGATGAATGGATTAAGAAAATGTGCTATATGTTCATGTTACAGTTCAACTATGAGGTGTCTCCAAAATCTCACACTTTGAACACCAGAAGAAAGTTTAGAGGTGAAATGATTGGGTTAGGAGAGCCTTAACCAGTGCATTATCTGCCCCCCTTGTGTGTGTGTGTGCATGTGTGTGTGTGTCTGTCTCTCTCTCTCTCCTTCTTTTTTTTTTTTAAACAGAGAGGGACAGTGAGAGAGACAGAGAAAGGGAGAAACAACTTTACTTAGTTTTTCACATGGCCTTAGTTGCTCCAACACTCAGTTGTGTACGTGGTGCTGGGGTTTGAACCTGGGTCCTCGTGCTTGCCAGGCAAGCGCCGAAACCACTGAGCCACCGCTCCAGCCCCTCTCTTTCCTTCTCGGTGCCATATTCCCAGTTGCTTTCCTCCACCACACATACTTCAATCTGCCTCACTCAGGTCCCAAGGAATGCAGTCAGCTGTGAATGAGCCCCCAAATAAGCTTTTTCTCCTCTAAAAAAATACACAATGGAATTTTACCCAGCTATGAAGAAGAATGAAATCGTGACATTCGCTCGTGAATGAGTGGAACTGGAGAACATCACGCTGACTCAATAAGCCTGACTCCGAAAGTCCAGTCCTCTCTCCTATGTGGAAGCCAGAGAAAAACAAGGGAATAAGTGGGGCAGGGATGTAGGGAAGATCAGTGGAGCAGAAGATCGGGAAGGAGGGAGGAAAGGCAAGCAAGGGGAAAGGGGAACAGGGGATGAACGCAACAAAATCATGTTATGTGCACGTACAAATGCACCGCCGGGTGTTGCTGTGTTGTGTGCATGTAGGAGTATGCAGCAACAAATCTCATCATTATGTGCAACTGCAATGCACCAACGACACTTTTTAAACATGAGTTGTGTGTGTGTGTGTGTACACATATGTATGTATACCGCAGGGAATTTCACCCTTATGGATATGTACAAAGTACCAATCAAAAGTAAATAAATGAATGAATGAAAAGAAGATCAGTAGAGTAGAGGAAGGAGAATAGAAGGAGAGAGGAGGAGAAGAAAAGGGGGGAATTGGGACTGAAATGGAGTAAATCAGATTTTGTACATGTATGATTTTTGCCAAAATGCATCTAACTACCACGTATGACTATAATGCTTCAATTTAGAAGGAAATTGCTCCCATTGCACACAAAACAAGGTGCATCCCCGTGATGATCAAGGCATTTTCCACACTTTTCCACCAGCCTGCGTTTCTGTACCAATTATGTATTGCTGTGCAACAAATTACCCCAAAGAGTAGGGCCTTAAAGCAGTAACAAGACATTTATTATCTCTCCATTTCTTTGGGTAAGAAATCCAAGAAGATCTTAGCTGAGCTTCCTGACTCAGAGTCCCTCATGGGATTTGCTTCAGATTTGAGATGAGGCCACAGCCATCTTCAGGCTGGGTTAGAAGTTCCACCACCAACAGGGCTCATCTACATGGTCAGTAAATTGGTGCTGGTAGTTGGTAGGAGATCTTAGCCTCCAGGTGGGTTCTTCCTTGGCTCCAAGAGGATTGGTTTCCCCCAGAGCACACAATCCAAAAGACAGGGATGTGGCTACATCTTCTAAGACCTAATCTTTAACATTATAGAACATCACTTCCACCATATTCAGTTAGCCACACAGACCAGCCCTGCTACAATGTCAGGAGAAGTACCTAAGAGCAGGAATATCACTCAGGAGGCAAGACTCAGTGGGCGCCATCATGGAGGCTGGCTGCCACAACCTTCCCATCCTGTGCACCCTCATATAGCCACTCCCAACTTTAACTGCCAAAATCCATTCCTTCCAGAGCTCTCACCGGCTCTCACAAGTTTAATGAGTTCCTCCTCACCTGGGGCCCTTAGCACTCTTCCTTCTATTATCACACTTACACACTCTGCCCTGTATTACAGTTGGGTGCAAAGGTACCTGCCTCCAAAGACTGAAAACTCCTGAAGGAGAGAACAAGACCTACCCACAGCTCCATTCAGTCTTTGGTCAACTACTTGGAAAAGACATTCCACACAAGTTTATTCAGTTGGATTCAACGTGTGCTCCTTCCCGTCGAGAACACTGATTGGACTGCCTCGTAAAAGAGGAGAGTCTGTTTCATGCAGCATTCGTGCTATACACCAGCTGCTGAGCATGTACGTTGCTGTCATGAAAGTTGCAACCTAATGAAACGCGTACAAATTATCACAATGCCTGCACAAATTACATCATTATTTAAAATCTCTATTTTGTCAGCTCAGTAGGTTAAGATATCCTGATAATATTTTTAAAAATATTTTACCCAGAACTTTTAAGACCCAATCTTTCCACTTTCTTCTCACCTCTTTCAAGATGGTTCCTAATATGGTTTGGATCTGGAATGTCCCCCAAAGGCTCATGCCTTGAAGACTTCATCCCCAAAATAGCAATGTTCAGAGATGGGATTTTCCAGAAGTGATTGGATCATGAAAGCTCTGATCTCATCAATGAATTTATCATTGATGTTTTCGTAATTGAATAGATTAATGGGAGGTGGTAGAAGCTATACCCCAACTTCCAGGTGGGGAAAGCTGGAAGAAGAGGGTCATTGAGGATGCGCCCTGAAAGGGTCTATTTTGTTCCTACCCTCTGCCCATCTCTTGTGTGTATTACTGGCCTGCATGAGGTAAGCGGCTTTGCTCCACCATGTACTTCCCACTGTGATGTCCTGCCCCGTCACAGGCCCAGAATCAACAGATCCAAGTGACCATGGACTGAAACCTCTGAAATCGTGAACCAAAATAAATCTTCCCTCCTCTATATTGATTTTCTCAGGTATTTTGTCATAGCAATGAAAAACTGACTACTACAGTTCCCATTCTCATAGCTACCTCATCCATTCATACACACAAAATTTATAAAGCAAGATAAACAAGATACTTGTAATCTAGGGGAGGAGATAAACCAGCACAGAAATGACTAAAACGAAATAGGTAGCACTTGGAAGTGCCTACATCAACAGATTCCAACAATAAATCAGAGGCACTCTTTTTGGTCAGCAGGGCGAGAGGCAGCATGCTTCCTTCTGCTGTAGCAGTCCCTCAAAGCAACTGTAAATACCACAAACCACATCAGAAAGAAAAAACAAAAAATAATAAACAAAAAAAAATACTGTGTCCCTCTTTTCCAGCAAGATTTGGGCACCGTTCCCTGATCCCCAGAACAAAATATCTTTGCCAACAATTTCCACTTTCCATTCAAGAAACTGAAAGTCAGGACAGAAGATAGAAGTGGCAAGGCATTGGAGTTTGCTAGATGTGAAGTCTTGGCAGTATGAGTTCATATAAAAGTGAATCGGGGTTGCTGGAGCGGTAGCTTGGCTGTTAACGGTGCTTGCCCAGCATGCGCAAGCACACGGATTCAAACCCCAGCACCCACGTACACAACTAAGTTGCAGAGCAACGAAAGCCATGTGAAAAACTCAATAAAAATTGATTCTCTCTGTCTCTCTCTTTCTCTCTCTCACTGTCCTTCTCTCTTTAAAAAAAAAAAAAAAAGTGAATCAGAGTGCTGGAGAGGTGGCTCAGTGGTAGAACTCTTGCCTGGCACGCACAAGGACCCTGGGTGGGTCCCCAGCACCACATACACAACTAAGTGGTGGAAAAACAAAAACCAGATGAAAAAATAAAAATTAACTCTCTCTCTCTCTCTCCCCCGCCCCTTTAAAAAAAAAAAGTAGCCAGGCACCATGGCTCACTCATGTAATCCCAGTGACTTGGGAGGCTGAGGCAGGAGGACTGAAAGTTCAAGACCAGCCTCAGCAATTTAGTGAGGCCCTACACAACTCAGCAAGACCCTGTCTCAAAATAAAATATAAAAAGGGATCCCTGGTATCAAAAAACAAAAACAAAAAGGTGAATCAGCCCTCATCTGAGATTGCCCCTGGGCCACCCTTCCCCACACTGGACCGGTGGCTACCTAAAGGTCAGACATACTGGTGGTTCAATCTTAGTGACCCCATTGTACCTAGAACCTGCAGATCTTCTAAAAAGAAGGTGGGGGATGAGAACATGCTCAGATATCAATTTCCAGGGAATCACATATATCTGATGGCTCTGTGCAATCTTATGAGTTCTGAGCATTATGATCATTTTACAAATGCAAAAGCAAGCCTCAGTTGATAAAGAGCTTGTCCAAGGACCTATAGGTAAAGAAGTAGCTGAACCAGGATGGAAACCAAGACAATCCCACTCCAGGCCCCACACTTCTAATCACTGCACTGTACAGAGGCCCTTTGTCATGCCGCTATCAGGACAAATTGACTATACAGTGCAGTTTTGTAATTCAAACCCAGTTCCTCCATTGATGCCTACAGTTTCATGGAGGATGAGTCTGCAAGCAAGATCAGGGAGAAAGCACTAGAGGAGAGCAAGACATGGAAGACTAGGTGACAGGGGCCAAGGACAGACTGGGGATGCAAAGAAAATATTTATTTCCAGCTCTTTCTATAGCCAACAGAGGAGAGGGATTTGAAGAAGAGTGGACACATCAGTGACATGATGGGTCAATCCACAGATGGAGTCAGAGCCCTCCTGATGCAACCATCTCCCAAAGCCCCACTCTGAACATTGCTGCATTGGGGACCGAGTCTTCGAAACATGAGCCCTTGCGGGACACTTCATATCCAAACCATAACATATATCCAGGTGAACCTGAGAATAATTCACCTGCTCTTAGTCCAAATAAACCTTCTAGATGTCATCAGCTCTTGGTTACTTGCTTTCGGTTGACGGTAGGTAACACCGCTGGTGACTGAGTCATGATGGTAACAGCTGATGAAGTTTGATCCAAACACCTTCCTCCCGTGGCCCAGCCCACAACCACCCCTAAACGCTACCCTCAGCCTGGCAGATTTGAAGTTTGGTCTCCCATCTCCACAGGTGGCCGCCTCATGAATAAACTCATTCTCTTTTGCAGAACTCATTTCAGTGATGGGTATACAGCACAGCAGCAAGACAGGCCTGGTTCAGTAACGAAGACACATGAACAAGAGAACTTCCATATTCACACTGGTGAATGAAAACCAAAGATCAATTTTTGGCAATGTGACCTGTTCACTTCTTGGCTCCTAGAATAATGTCCTGCAATGCAACGCTGCCTTCACGCCTGCCAAAGCCCACCAAACCGGGACTTTAACTAAGCACCCGGTCTAAAAGTCATCCACATTTTCTCTTTAATATTCTCCCTTCCAATAGCTGATAATAAATATTTATTGAAGAGGGTTCATTCCTCTTGATTCCTCTCTTTGGAAAAATCACCTTAAGGTGAAAAGCCGGTCACATCAGTTCCTGGAATAGCAACAGCATCCAGGAACAAGTGTCAAGGACACTCTCCAGGGTGGCAATGGGTTGCAAAAGCAGATTCTGGTCTTGGACTTCTGGCCTCCCCAGGGTCACTTGGATGGGGACAGGGAATAGTGAGAAGAACTTGCTACTGAGTCCCCCCAACGATCTAACCCCATTGAACCTGCGTGCCAGCCTTGAGGGCTTGGTCCTCGGCTGTTAGATGGCACCACTGGAAGGGGGTGGAACCCTTAGGAGGTAGGCCTGGCTAGAGGAAGCTGGACCACTGGGGCTGTGTCTTTGGAGGACATCCCAGCACCCCCTGCTCCAGCCTCCATGAGGGGACCAGCGCTGCTCCACTTCCTGCTCCCACCGCGATGCTCTGCTTTGCCACATGCCCAAAGGCAATGGAAACTCCAACTATGGACTGATACCTCTGAAGCCAAGAGCCAAATAAACGTTCCTCCTTCTACGTTGTTCATCTTATTGTAGTTGTTCTGTCACAATGTGACAAAGCTGACAACGCAATGCCAACGTCTAGTGGGAGAATGTGAACGTCTTCATTCCTTCTGGACTAGCTGGAAGGTATCACTTGGAAAAATGATGTCCTAATTTTGGCCAGGAGGTAGGAGCCAGACCGTGGCTCAGAGGCAGGAAGCATTCTTCCACGATGGGGGTCTCTCTGGATATGCAGAAGCCACCAACTGTCCACAGGGAGCCAGACAGAGCCCCATGGAAGAGGGGCATTTTCACCAAAACAGGATTTTGGAAAACAGAGATCACTGGATAGAACAGGCAGAGACAATGGGACCTACCTGGGCTATAGTTTGGATGGGGTTTGTGAGCGTTCCCTAAATGTTCATGTGCTGAAAGCTTTGGGTCTCAAAGTGGTGGCATTGAGAGGTGGTGACTCTCTAAGAGGTAGGGCCTAGTGAGAGGAGATTAAGTCCTGGGCTATACTCTGAGGAAGGGATTAATGCAGTTCTCAAGGGACTGGATGAATTCCCCTGAGAATGCATTGTTCTAAAGCAACTTTGACTGTCTTTCTTTCTTTTCTCTTTTTCTTTTGTGTGTGTGTGTGTGTGTGTGTGTGTGTGTGAACCCAGGGGGACTTAACCACTGAGCCACATCCCCAGCTCTTTTTATTTTCTATTTTCAGACAGGTTCTCGCTAAGTTGCTTAGGGCCTCGCTAAGTTCCTGAGGCTGGCTTTGAACTTGTGATCCTCCTGCCTCAGCCTCAGGCTCCCAAGCCACCACCACTCCTGGCTTACTCTCTTGTTTCTTGTCTCATCATAGAATCTCTTCCTGACATTGTGATGCCATCACAAAGAGGGCCTCACAGATGCCAGTATTATGCTCTTGCATCTGTAGAACTGTGAGTTGAACAATCCTTTTTTATTTATAAAGTTCCTGCTTCAGATATTATCTTATAGCAACAAAAGAAACAGACTAATACACCTTGCTGAGAAGTGTGCATCTCCTGGCATCTAGCTGCCTGAGCCACCCTTTTTGTTTTCAACAGAGAGGAACAGAGAGAAAAAAAATCAGTTTTTATTTAGTTATTTAGTTTTTCACGTGGCTTTTGTTACTCTGACACTTAGTTGTGTACATGGTGCTGGGGTTTGAATTTGCACATGCTGGGCAAGCGCCATAACCACCAAGCCATCGAGCCACCGTTCCAGCCCCCACATGAGGCTTCTTCAGAACAGCTTGGGATGGGGCTGGAGCGGTGGCTCAGCAGTTACGGCACTTGCCTGGCATTTACAAGGATGCGGGTTCAAACCCCAGCACCACATACACAACATGTAGGAGCAACGAAAACCAGATGAAAAACTAAATAAAACTGATTCTCGCTTTCTGTCTCTCTCACTCACTATCCCTCTCTCGAAAGAAAGAAAATCTTGCTGATGAGGTGAGAAGGCTAGCAGAATAGTCTACTGAGGTGGCCATGTACTTTCTGTGGGCCCTGAGAGGAAAAGGCCATGGACTTCATTCACTCTCCATCAAACACCCTAGGGATACAGTTTGAGAAAAGAGGAGTCAACCGTGCTTTATAAAAAGTCGATGAGCTGGGTGTGGTGGTGCACGCGCCTGTAATTCCAGCAGCTCAGGAGGCTGAGGCAGGGGGATCGCAAGTTCAAAGCCAGCCTCAGCAAATTCATGAAGCCCTAAGCAACTTAGTGAGACCCTGTCTCAAAATGAAAAATAAAAACAGGCTGGGGAGGTAGCTCGGTGTTCGAGCCCTCCAGGGTTCAGTTTGTGGTATATCAACAACAAACAAACAAACAAAAAACAGGTCAATGAAAATGTTGGCCCAGGTTTCCAGATTGGGCTCAAACAGAGGAAGAGGAGAGGGTGCCAGGTCATCCCACAGGCGCATCCAGCCCAGGCGCTGCTGCACCATCCTTATAATCAGCTGCCCAGGGCCCTATCGCAGGGGCAAGAGCCAACTAACAGTTCCTTCCTACGAAAGGAACTCCTGAGAAAGCAGCCCTGTACTGCGGTGGCCAAACATCAGCAAATCAAAAAGAATGAAGGCAGAATCATGAGGCAGGAAAAGATGTAATGATATCAAATCCCCTTACCACATGTGCACAGAAACATGCCTCGGGGCTATTTTGCATCAAATTGCAAACTTTATCCTGAGTCAAAAGGAACATTAGAGGGGCTGGAGCGGTGGCTCAGCTGTTTCGGCGCTTGCCTGGCAAGCACGAGGACCTGGGTTCAAACCCCAGCACCACATACACAATTAAGTGTTGGAGCAACTAAGGCCATGTGAAAAACTCAATAAAGTTGTTTCTCTCTTTCTCTGTCTCTCTCACTGTCCCTCTCTCTTAAAAAAAAGGGGGGGAACATCAGAGTCAGAATAATGATGGGAGATGTAGTGATTTTTAATTTTTTAAAAAATAATAGTTTGATTAATATCTTTATTTTAATCTTAGCAGGGCAGAACTCCAGGGTTATGACTCCTTTTTGGCAAATGTCAGAAATAAGTGTATCAGTGGAAAGAAAACAAAAGAAGTTTTCAAATGAACTTGCTTTAGAACAGTGGGCAGAAATCAAGAAGGGATGCAGTGGAGGCTAAGCTGTCACAAGCGCAGGGCCCTCAGGGCAGGCGCCCCCGTCCTGTCCTTCCCTTCCTTTCAGCTTATAATCACTCTCACTCTCTGCCTCTTCTCTAGTTCCTCTCCTCCCACTCTGTGGAGAGTTCCACTTCTTGAGCTATCTTTGTCTTTCTTGCTACACCCATTCTTAGAATAACCTTCCGTTTCCAGAAGAAAAAAAAAAAAGTCCTCTTCTTTCCACCCTTTGAGCCCTTGAGGAGGTGGTGGCCAGTGCTTGCACACTCCAAGGCACGGGACAGGTCCGTGTATCTGTCTGAGCGCAGCGTGCAGCTAAGAAGACTACTGGCCTCCGATGACGCCTAGTCTAGGTGAAAGAGGCCCAGGTAACTAGAATACAGACAGATTGGCTAAGTCTTCCTATAAAGGAGGGCTTCCTGGAAGAAGTGGAAACTGAGCTGAGGCTCTGAATGCTCAACAGAAAGTCTGCAAAGCGTATATCTTCAAGGAGGGCTGTCTCCATGGCGCTGGGGCACAGAGGAAGGGGTGGAGAATTTCAACACCTATCTGCACAGCTGCAGGAGCCTGAGCACTGCACACAAACATGCCGTCACTCTCTCCATGGTGATATTCACCTAAAGAACTGGCAGCCACCTCAGGCACCCCCAGGCATAGCTCTGATGGAGATGATCAAACAGCAGAGAAGATATTCTTTGTTAAAGAGAGAGGGACAGTGAGAGAGAGAGAAACAAAGAATCAATCTTATTTGGTTTTTCATGCAGCTTTTGCTGCTCTGACACTTAATAGTATGCATGGTGCTGGGATTCAAACCCGTGTCCTCATGCATGCCAGGCCAGCGCCTTAGCCCCTGAGCCACCACAGAGAAGATCTTAAAGACCCTCTTTCCCTGCCTGGAATTAAAATATAAACCCCCATGCCACCACTGTGTGTCCTGTGCTTGCCCCAAGGTGTTCTGCATAGAATTTCCTTGGATGAACTATTTCCTCTCTGAGCCTCGGTTTCCTCATCTGTGAAATGGGAACGTTGGTCCTGTCAGCTCTGACAAGCTATTTTCTCCTTCAATATTTCCTTCCTTTCCAGTAAGATAGGATTATTTCCCATTTCCTGGAAACCACTCCCCAAGTGCTCTTTAATGTCCTCTAGGGACTTGGCCACACCACCCCTCGCCCCTCTCGGCCCCTACTCCTGCTCTTTTCACATCCCCCACCCTTTCACACCTTCTTTTTCAAAACTTTGCCTTTGCTCTCCTCTGCCTGGGCAGAGTGAAGCTGCCACACTCATCCACACTGCTGGGACCCGGGGCGGATTTCTGAGGTTTCCTTCCTTCCTCTCCGTGGCTTGCAGCAAGCGCTCATCCCCCGCAGAGACAGGAAGTGGGGCTCTCCAGCTGCCTGCTCAGCCCTGAGCTGAGAGCCCTCAGATTTCTCAGTGGCTGCAAGAAAGAAACATTAACTCTAGCCTGCCTTGCAAAAGAAAATGCAGGATTGAGAGACAGAAAAAAAAAAAAAAACCCAGCAGAGACTGAGTTTCTGAAATAGCCTTAAAAATAAAAATCACTGCTTAAGACTCCAAGGAGGAGTTAAACACACTTGTTGCAGAAGAAAAGCGAGTGTCCCTCCAGGCAGCGCGGAGAACAGGGTCTGACACTTAGTGCGCAATCAGTGGTTGATGAAGGAGAGAATGAATGGTTCCTTTGCAAAGGATATCCCCCCTTTTAGAATCATTGCCAGAGAAATGGGTTTTTTAAAGACACACTCCATATGGAAAGAGAGGAAAACAGTGCTATGCATGTAGAATACATTTCCCTTTATGTCTTTGTGCTGAAAACTTCCCCCCTTGCCTCATCTTCCCAAAGTGGCTCCGAAAAAGACCGTGACTGAACACGCTTGGGGGAGCCTCTTGCAAAGGCACCTGCCCCTTATCTCTCAGCTCCTCTCTCTGGGCTTCTTCAATGACCCCTAGAAGCAGCTCAGGTCAGAACTCCGACTCCCCAGCCCCAGACAGAGTCAGCTCGGTGAAGGGTGCATTGTGCAAGGAATGTGATCAACTGATCCATTCTTCTGCTCTTGGTCTTGATCTCTCCCTGCACAAAACCCCTTCAGTCCTTGATCAGCACTTAATAAATAACTTTTGTTGCTTTAATCCTTTTCGTGTACCTCTGTAATCACTGTCCTCACCAATCTGCAAGTTGCTCCAGGCTGTGGGCTCCATCTACAGCCCTGGTACCTCTTTGCCTATTTCCATGCTGAATTCAGAGTCAGTCATTCCTTGTTATTTGATTTTTGTTGTTGTTGTTTTGTTTTGTTTTGTTGGCTGATTAGCAAGTAAAACATGCTCGTGGTAGGATTGCATGTTTATTGGCAGAGTAAATCAGCAGAGAGAAAAATGTATCGCCTCCAAAGCAATTAAAGAAATGTGTTTTTTTCAAATGGAAGATATGAGTATATTAAATTAAGACAAATCAATTAAAATGATAAAATGCTATGTGGGAGTGGTTATAGGGATACAGGGATGTTATACAGCGTGGTGCGGGGGAAGGGTGGTATCACCAGGTTGACAGGAAGCTCTCTGGGGTACAGATGTTCAACTTGGTACTCAGGCATCCTGACCACTCCTCCTCCATTCTCGGTCCCCACCACTGTTGTTCCAGCCCTCTCCTTGGCTTGGCTCTCTCTTTCTTCTGCTCTAAAAGAGTTCTCGCTGAGCCAGACTCAGAGGATCTGTTCACCTATCCTCTTTGGTTTCAGCGAAGTTTTGCTCTTGCTCGGGCTCATTTTCCTTCCACCAGGGACTTACACCAGGCCCTCAGGGTGGAACTGTCAGAAGACATTCCCATATGTCAGCACCCAACATCAAAGCCACAGAGCCCTCCTTTCCTGGCCAACAGGCGAGGATTCAGAAAGAGCCCTTGGAAGACCCCACAGGGCCAAAGCCAGCAGCCAGCAGGTGTGTGGACTGTGGGGGGAGAGGGGCGGCAAGGAAGGCAGCTCCCAGTATCCAGAGAACATGGACTTGGGAGGCAGGAAAAATCCAAGCCCAACATTTGGGGATTTTTTTAAATTGGTTTATTTTGAAACTAAGTTGCTTAGGGCTTCGCTAACTTGCTGAAGCTGGCTTTGTACGTGTGATCCTCCTACCTCAGGCTCCCGAGCCTCTGGGATTACAGATGTGCCCCACCGTGCCTAGCCAATATTTTGAATTTCATGGCTTTCTTTTTCTGGTAACAAAATCATACCTGTTTACTATAGTGAAATCAGAATGAGATATGAGCAATCAGCAGATATCTATCACCTGCACATCACCCATTGATTACCTGTGACCACATCCACAGGGAGTCAAGTGAGGGGTGTGTGTGATATAACACGCGATCGTGACGATCACTAGACTCTCACAGGTAGAGCTAAGAATGAGCTTTCTCCTGCCTGCACCACATTCCACTCCACTCTACCACATCTCCTTTCTCTATCCTTGAAGCAAAATATGGATCAATCCCATAGCCTTTTGATTGCTTTTAAATATTAACACGCAGTCTCATTTTGAGAAATTAAAACCTCAGATCTAATCTAAATCAAACTTCCAGCTCTCATTCAGTTCACAGTGTTTCTACTCCGCTGGGTCAAGCTTGGCGAGGGAAGGGACCTGCAGGAGGAAGGAGGAAGGTCTGCCCCACCTCCCTCTGCTCTCCCTCCTCCCGGTTTGCTGCCAGGCAAGGCTGTTGAATGAAGGAAGAGGGAGGAAGCGCCTGCTGGGTGCTTCACACTTCGCTGAGGCTGTGTGTTCTGCTCTTTGCAGCAGACGCCCTCTGTCATGGTAGAACAAGTCACCCACATGCCACCATCCCTCTGCTGGGTTCTGCCCAGGAAGAGTGTGGCCTCAGAGCAGTGCTATGGCAGCCGCTGGGGGCTTTGGCCCACAGTGATCCTCATGTGATCCTCATGTGATCCTCAGTGCTGAAGACACCCCCCACACACCCAGTGGGCCCTTCCATGACCACTGCAGTCACCTCCCTCCAGGGGTCCAAAAACAGAGTCTCCTTGATGCTCCTTGCTCCACGTCTCCCTCCGTGAGGAGGGGGTGAGGTGACTTCCTTCCCCGCTCAAGCCAAATGAGAGACCCTGGTGGAGAAGCGGAAGGACAGACCTGCCTGTGTTACAGGGTTGGGGCTTTCTGGGAAACTGAGGTAGTGTAAAGGCCCCCCTTCTATCCCCAATCCTTTTTTAAAAAATTTGTTCCACATATTGGAGGGAATTGTTACATATTCATGCATACATGGATATTGACATAGTAAGTTAAGGCCTAACCTAGTCCAGGATCTCCCCCCTAGTACAGGATCTCCCCATTCACCCATTCCTGAATCTCATGTCTCCTCTGTAATATCCCCATGCTATAATTGGAAATGAGCATATACATACATATGAAATTTTGAAATTTCAGAGTTCCTCTGCCTATCTGTGTATAGTAAGCCTCTCAGGGGAGTCAAGTGCTCCCAGCTGTTTTGATAACCACCCTTATCTCTCCCTCCCCTCCCTGCCTCCCTCCCTTCTCCCCCCATCTTCATAGTTATGGTTCCCCCAGCTTATATGAAATTTCAACTTTGGTGAGTTTATTAATTAAGCTTAGCTAACTTTCATCCTGTCTTAGATTTTACTCTAGCTTCCACATATGAGAAAGCATTCAACCCTCAAGCCTCTGAGTTCAGGGTATTTCACTCAGCATGATTTTTATCCACAACCCCCAATTCTTGTGATCAAGTCAGAAGGTTTTCAGACAGATCTTTCAAAGTAACAGGCATGAGTTTATTAGAGGGGGATAGAAAAAGGGACACTCTCAAGGCAGAGAGTGGGTCCTTTCAGAGAGGAGAGGAGAGGGACAGTGTACCTCTCCTGCCCTCCAGATTTATTGGAGACCCCAGAAAAGATTCCAGAGAATCCCACCCAGGTCCACCTCTTGACTTTTGACTGACAGCAGGATGACATCAAACTCTCAAATCCCTGCTGTTGCCACCTCCACTCTAGGTCACCTTGGCCCATGCCGACTGGTTCCAATTGGAAGGGGTGCTTGCAGATTTTATGGCTAGGGGGAATTATCCTTTTCTCCCTGGTTCCTGGGATCTGGTCAGTGAAAGGGTCACAAAAGTCCCCCCTTCAGGGTAACTTTTGTTCCTTTTATCAGGACGATCTAGGGCCTGCATCTCCCTGTAGAGAACAGGTAGTTCGCTGAGGAATGTAACATCCTGTCCACTAAAGCCAGGCAGGGTGGCAGGTAAATTGCTTTTTTAAAAGAAAAAGTATGTGGGCTCAGCACAGTTGTGCCCATTTTGTGGAATTATTCCCTCAATCTGTTCCCACCACTTGCATGGTCACACAGGGCTGCTGGAGAGCAACAGAGAGCCTGATTTGGGTCTTCTGGGGTGGGAGCGGCATAGAATCTGTGCCGGGGCAAGGAATGAGCACAAGCGTGGAGCAGCCAGAAAGCACTGAGGAAAGGTGCACGGGGGTTGCCAGGGCCCACACACACCCATGGAAGATGGGCTGGAAGCCCCAGATTTCCTAACCAGACATTGGGGCAGGCTGGGGACCACCCATGCAGAAAGAGGCCAGCGCAGGGCTCCTGCAGAATTAGAAAAGGTCAGCTGCAGAAGGCGTGGCCCCCTTGGGGGCTTCGAGCTGCACAGACTCCCCAGGAGGGGGCCAATGTCCTCCAGCGAGCCAGTCCTGCCCCTCACGGTCCTCAGCTATGGGCAACCTTGGGCCCAGAGCCCCCACTCCGTGAGCGGGTCCTTCATCACATCTCCATTGAGCGCGAGGCCCTCCCTGTCCCATCCCACTCTCTCCTCTTCGTCCTGCTCCTCCGTAAATCTCTTGCGTCCAAACTGAGTTTCCTCACGTCATGCAGTTTTAAATGCTGCTCTTTAGAATGTCTGAACACGTTTAAGCCCTTGACCTCAGCTTTGAAACACCAACACTTAATGTCCTGTTACCCATGTGTAGATAACACGATGGTAATATCACCGTGGCAGAGGTTTGTTACTGGGCTCCTCTAGATGGCTCCTCACAACAGGATTTGGGCTGGAGGAGCTGCTCTACCCTGGAGGCAGCTCTCTAATGCCAAAGGGAGTAGAGCAAAAAAGCTTGTGGAAACATCCATGGCTCTCAAGCTTCTCCCTCTCACATTTCATTGGCAAAGGTAAGTTATGTAGTCAAAGCTGACAAAGAGGCAGGGTTGTAGAGTCCTCTCATAGTCACAAAACAAGGCCCAAGAATATCTCACCCTCTTGTTAGGGAGCAAATTCTTTGTAAATAGACAAGAATGTCAGAACTAAGTTATCTGAGAGCATCCAGAGCTTTCCTACATTGTGTCAAAATGGCTGCTGCAGCTCCAGACATCATTGCCCTTTTTCACAAGGGAAGAAGGAAAAAGCAAAGAGAAACAGAAACAACTGCTAACCAAATCTATCTCTTTTGAGAATTTTCTTGGGCCAGTATCTCCCAATGACTCCCATTTACATGTCACTGGTCATCTCTCTCTGCAAGAAATGCCAGGATATCTGTTACTAAGGAAACTGAGTAAAATCAATATTGGGTGGTCAACTAGAAGTTTCTACCATTCCAACAAAAGAAAAATACATATAAATTTTTAAAAAATTAAAGAGAGAGGGACAGTGAGAGAGAGAGAAAGAAAAACAGAGAATCAACTTTATTTAGTTTTTCATGTGGCTTTCATTGCTCCCAAGCTTTGTTATACACATGGTGCTGGGATTTGAACTCACATCCTTGCTCATACCAGGCAAGCGCCGTAACCACTGAGCCACCGCTCCAGACCCTCTATAAATTTTTTGAAGATACAAATGAAGCAAGTTGACTGTGAAGCCCAAAAAGAATTTTTTGTGCCTGTGGCAGAGAAGGTGGAAACTATCTACCTAAGGGAACCCTGAAGAGTCTCTGGGCTCAGAATCAGCAGCTGGATTAGAGGCAGAAGAAAGAAGCAGTCTGAAAAGAGAAAGGCAGGAGAATGCTGCTCTGGACAGTGATGCTGCTCCACTCCCTTCCGCACTCTTACGTGGACAGCAGGCTGCTGTCCTTTCGGCAACACAAAGTGACCCACAAAGGTCCTGCAGGAAGGGGAGCTTACTCTGGTTTACAGGCTGACCTCCCAAAGTTCAGGCTTCCCTGTGTCCTTCTTTGGGGACCCCAGAAGCCCCTCAGCCCTTCTCTTGCCCACCTGATCCAGAGCCCTGAGTCCAAAGTCCTACTTCCTGGAGGCACCACCCTGAAGCAATCACCAGCTGCCACCTCTTCCTGTCTTAGACTCTCCGGGCGGACAGCAAGTTAGTGACTCTGCTGCAGGGCCAGGCCCAGTGGAGAGGGTGATGTCACACTGAGAGCCAGGCAGTAAGTGATACCCCCAGGCCTCCTGTACCCATGCAACAAGAAAAGCTTGCTAATGAAAACCAAATTAAGATTTCACCTCACACCACTTAGATTGGCAAAAATGAAGAAAATCAACAATAATAGATGCTGGAGGGGCTGTGGAGAGACAGGCACACTAGCACACTGTTGGTGGAACTGCAGACTGGTACAGCCCCTCTGGAAAGCAGTGTGGAGAATCCTCAAAAAACTAGGGATGAACCCACCATATGATCCTGCTCTTCCTCTCTTGGGTATTTTTCCAGGGGATTTAGAATCAGCACACTACAGCAACACAGCAATATCTATGTTCATAGCAGCTCAATTTACAATAGCTAGATTATGGAAACACGCAGATGTCCCTCACTGGATGAATGGATCCAAAAACTGTGGTACATACATACCATGGAATTTTACTCAGCAATTAGAAACAATGATATTGCAGCCTTTGAAGGTAAATGGATGGCTATGGAAGAAATTATGCTGAGTGAAATCAGCATAACCCAGAGAACCAAGGGTCGAATGTCTTCACTCATCTGTGGAGGCTGGAGCTAGAGCCTGGCCATGGAGAAAGGAGGTCTATAATCATGTTTTAAATCTGGATAAGGTGTAATGTCACACAACCTAAGGCATTTATAGATATGTATTGGGAAGGGGGGGATAAGGGTGGGTAATTGGGGGGGGCTCTTGGGGGCAAATCTAATTTTCGGAATTTATATATATATTATATTACTTCATTAGAAGCTTGTTTGATTGTTCAACAGATAAATTTCTGAATTAAAAAAAAAGAAGAGGTTGCTAAAAAAAAAAAAATGGAACATGCAGGGCTAGAGAGGTGATTCAGCAGTAGAGTGCTTGCCGGGCATGCGTGGGGACCTGGGTTTGATCCCCAGCACCCCACACACAACTAAGTGAAGGAAAAACAAAACCCAGATGAAAAAATAAGTAAAATTGACTCCTTTCTCTTTCTCTCTTTAAAAAAAAATTTTTTTAAAAATTGGAACATTCAAAGAATCACCCAAGAGTGCTGACATATTTTAAAATTCAGCTTACCACCAATAACACCAAGAAGCAGTAGGAAGACGTTGGTGGCCTGGGGCAGTGGAAACTGAATCTTCCAATTGAGGAGTTGAAAGGTAATGTCTAAGGTTGTGAAATAGATTAATGGAGCAAAATAGAGTAAGGACTTGCCAGGAGAGCTAAATAAAGATTTTTTAAAAAGCCTTCTCTAAGCTGTGCATTCGCAAGGTAAGCTGGGCGGCTTTTCCTTTCCCTTGCAGCTTGCTCGTGCTGTTTGCTGTGCTGCCATGTGTCCTGCCTTAACAGAAAGTAGAGGCAAAAATCAAATAGGGCAACGGGATCTCCAGTAATGTCGGGAAACTCGACTTCACTACAGGCATTGATGCCTGCTTATTAAGACTCTTCGGAACTGGTCTGTTACTAGGCAACAGAAGCCACCTGGTCATAAATTGTACACAAGATGCCATAAGACAGGACCATTTGCTGCAATTGTAACAAAAAGAATGAGCATTTATCGATGCTTACTAAATTCAGAGAATTTTATTAGCCCATCTCCTTCCCTTCTCATAAAAACTCTAAGCCCTGAGGGTTTCAATTACCCATTTTGCAGGTGCAGAAACTGAGGCAGAGATGTGCAGAAGCATACCAAAGTGCACTGGGCTAGTACGTGGAGGGGAGAGTCTGAACATAGCTGGTCTACCTACAAAAGTACAATCTTTAACCCTGTGCGATGCTGCCTGCAAGCTGATGCCCCAAATATTATTTTGAAAAATATTGGGATAAGCTATGGATTGGGAGTGTAGCCCAGTGGCAGAGCATGTACACACACACACACACACACACACACACACACACAGAGCTATCATAATAGTAGAAGATAAGTTTTTCATTCTGAAATTATATTTATTTTTTTCTTTTAAAGAGAGAGGGGACAGTGAGGGAGAGAGAAAGAGAGAGTCAATTTTATTTAGTTTTTCACGTGGCTTTCATTGCTCTGACACTTCGTTGTGTATGTGGTGCTGGGGTTTGAACTCGCATCCTTGTGCATGCCAGGCAAGGGCTGAAACTGCTGAGCCACTGCTCCAGGCCCCTAAAATTATATTTAAATTCAAATAATCACCTTTCAATTTTTCTTAGCCTCATTACTTTGCACAAGAAATACTAGCTCCTGTCCTGCCCTCTGCATATAGCATCCATGACATGACCCTTCCCGGATCCCCAAGAATTCATGCAACTTGATTCTTCTTACAGCTTTTAGCACACGGTGAGAAGCAATGTGTCCCTAAGGAACGAGAGCACTGGGCTAGGACTCTTACCCCTGAGTGACACCACTGTCTTAATGTAGTTTTGGTTGCTATAACAACACCTGAACCCGGGTAAAGGAAAGAGATTTCTTGTGGCTCCTGGTTCCGGAAGCTGGGAAGTCCAACATCGGGCAGCCACACCAAGTGAAGGCCTCAGGAGAGCTGTGAGCTGTGCTCCAGCCATGGCAGAAAGCAGAAGGGTGAGGGGCATGGGCAGAAGGGACCAGGAGGGCTTGCTTTACCACAGCCCTGGGAGAGAACTCACTCCTGTAAGGGGGCATCAGCCATGCTGAGGGCAGAACCTCATGGCCCAAATGCCTCCTAAAACCCCAGGCGGGGGACCAGGCCTCCACAGGGGTTTTCATGTAGGTCACCTGTCCCTGGAACCTGAGGGAGTTTTTACCTGTGAAAAAGATAGCTCAGCAAGACTCTGGGTCATAGTACAGATATCATAAGGAAGGTGTAAAAAGGGGACTTGTAAGCCATGAATGGTTTCCTATGAATGCAACACGCTGAAATGCCAGTTTCTTTAGGTCACTGTCATGTTTGGGAACTTTCCTCGGATGCCTTCCAAGACCCCAAATAAAGCCCAACTCCACCCAACACAAAGATTCAATCTTTGGCTTGGCCCCAGAACTCCTCTTCACCCAAACTCTCACCCCTCAACATTTTCTATCACATTTTTTGTAAAAGAGAGAGAGAGAGAGAGAAAGAGAGAGAAAGAATCAGTTTTATTTAGTTTTTCTTGTGGCTTTCGTTGCTCCAACACTTCGTTGTATACGAGGTCCTGTTGTTTGAACCCATGTCCTAGCACATGCTAGGCAAGCTCTGTAACCACTGAGCCACCTCTCCAGCCCCTTCTATCACATTTTTAAAATGTATTTGCCCAAAAATTGCCTCAGTTTTATCATTTAACAACAGAGGTCCTGCAGTGATGTGAGTATGTCTTGTGTCCTCACAAAGGTTCGTGGGCCTCCTGGTGGTGGAAGGTTTGGTGTGGACCTTTAAGAGGTGGGGCCTAGTGGGAGGTGCTTGGGTCACTGGGGGCGTGGCCTGGGAAGGGACTGGCCCTCACTGTCTCTGCTGGCGTCCGGGCTTGCTAGGTGGTGCAGCCCAGGGGAGACCCTCTCCTTAGAGCTGTCTGGACCCCGCCCTCCATAACTGAACTGTACATACCTCTTCTTCATAAGCAGGGCTAGCATTTCCATTACCGGAAAGCAAGGCCGTTATAAATCATGGCCCCTACTGGACTTTTGCAAACAGAGGAAACCTTGGAGGTTAAATCCCACCTCACTTTTGCTCTCCTAGCAGCGATAGCCGACTCTGTCCCAGCTGTTCCCAACCTGGCCTGGGGCTGTCCCTCTGCTGCGAAAGCTTTGGCCTCAGAACCCTTGACCATTTTTCAAAGTACTGAAGACTTCAAGATCTTTTATTTATGGGGCACACCTATCAATGTTAGAGTATTCAAAATTAAAACTGAGGACTTTAAATTTTTATATATGCTTCATTTTCAAACTACAATAATTTTAAGCTTATCATTGTATACCTAAATAACATATTTATATTTAAAAAAAAAATCCTATGTTTTCCCAAACAAGAAAGTGTGGAGAATAGCACTGTTTCATACTTCTGCAAAAGAAAATTTTTTAATACCGGGCGATTGAACCCAGCAGAGCTTAACCACTGAGTCATATCACCAGCCTTTTTATTTTATTTTGAGATAGGGTGTTACTAAGTTGCTTAAGGTCTGGCCAAGTTGCCAAGGCTGGCTTTGAACTTATGATCCTCCTGCCTCAGCTTCCCCAAATGCTGAGATTACAGATGTGTGCCACCATGCCCGGCCACAAATCCTTTTAATGTCTGGTTTAATGGAAGAAAAATAAGATCTCCCTATTTGCTTCTGCAATCAATTTCATTATCACATATTTTATATTTTGAGAACTATTACTGCACACTGGAAGAATGAAGAAAACAAAGGATGTCTTGGTATTAGTAAGATCTTAGGTTTTTGTTTGTTTGTGGGTTTTGTTGGGGAGGGGGGTGCAGGAGATTGAACCCAGGGCCTTGTGATATTAAACACACACATTACTGCTGAGTTACATCCCCAGCCCAATTTTGGTTTAATTTTAACCTTGACCATCCCCTAACGGTCCCAGGGTCGGTGAACCATGTTTTGAGAACAGCTATTCTAGAGTGTTTGGAAATAGGTAGGGCCTTTTGGTTGACCTAGCGAGTTGAGGGTAGGGGTGACTAGGTTTGCCAATGTCCTACACAGCCACAAATAGTTCTAACAGAAGGAAATATCTCAGGGCCCAAAACATCAGTGTGTGGGGTAAGGGAGTCTCTGAATGAGAACCCGTGAGAGATAATCTAGATTCTTGCATTACACACCACAGCATAACATTACAAACATTTTTGCACATGTTAAATGGAAATGGTAGGGATTGGGGATTTAGCTTAATGGCAGAGCGCTTACCTAGCACGCGCAAGGCCCCAAGTTCGGTCCTTAGCCCTGAAAAAAAAAAAAAATGGAAATGGTAGTACCAAGCTGCTAACCATGATGGCTTACCTAATAATGAATCTAAATTTGATAATCTTTTCATTGTGCAGTCTTCTAAACTATGGTGTTGCCGATATTATCACATGTCCCAGGCTATGTCTAATATATATATAGTAATATATATGTTGTTATATATATATATATATATATATGTTGTAATCAAAACAGTTTGGCAGTTGTTAGTCACATGGTGTCCTTCATTTGCTACGTTAAAGTTCTGCTGAACCAACAAGCATCCTCTGTGCAAGAGAGAACAGTCCGTGGAACTCCCTTGCCCCCAGGAACTGGAGCAAGGTGCTGGGTCCTATGGGGTTTCCTCATTAGGACAACAGATGAACAGGGGAACTCAGTATATTGCATTAGAAAATGTATAGGGTAACCTCTGTTAAGTTAGAATTCCTTGGTTTATTTTGTTTTTTTGTTTGTTTTTTTAAAGAAAGAGAGGGACAGTGAGAGAGAGACAGAGAGAATCAATGTTTATTTAGTTTTTCACACGGCTTTTGTTGCTCCGAGACTTCGTCGTGTACGTGGTGCTGGGGTTTGAACTCGCATACTTGTGCATGCCAGGCAAGCGCCATAACCGCTGAGCCACCGCTCCAGCCCTTCAGTTTATTTTTTAAAACCATAACTCAGATCATAAACCGACTCATTGCCGAACTGCTGGAATTAACAAGAATGTCCGGTTTCTGGTTTGCTAACCTGGAAGTCCCTGCTTTCTGCAAGTGGCATTGGAGATGAGACTCTATGCAGAGAGATAAATACTCCTGCCCTGTTTCCTTCACCAGCTCCCTGGATATAACCAATAGCTCTCCTCCTGTGTGCATTTTGATTGTAATTATCGCCAGTAAACTATATTATTTGAATACATTTATCTTGCATTTTTTGCATCCTGATTAGCCTTCCCCTGAACTTGCTGGTATCTCGTCTCTCTTCCATTTAAAATATTTAGTGCAGCTGTGTGCAGTGGCACACTCCTTGTAATCTCAATGACTCGCTCAGGAGGTTGAGGCACAAGTTGAAAGTAAGCCTCAGCAACTTAGCAAGGCCCTCAGCAACTTAGACCCTTTCTCAAAATTCAAAAGAAGGGAGCTGGGTGCAGTGGCACATGCCTGTAATCTGAGCAACTTGGGAGGCTGAGGCAGGAGGATCATGAGTTCAAAGCTAGCCTCAGCCTCAGCAATTTAGAGAGATCCTGTCTCAAAAAAAAGAGGGGGGCTGGGAGAGGGCTGGGATGTGACTCAGTGGTTAAGTGCTTCTGGGTTTCATTCCTAGTACCAAAAAAAAAATTATTTAGTTTAGTCCAGTGCCGGGCACTGGAGAGCATGCCTGCACTCCCAGCTACGCAGGAGGTTAAACCAGATGGATCACTTGAGCCACAAGTTCAAGACCACCCTAGGTAACATAGTGAGACTCCATATTAAAACAATTCAGTGCATCCGCTTTGCCCACTGGATAAATACACCATCGTTACTGAGACATCATCCCTTTGGTAAGTAGCTAAGTCATGTAAAATGTTTCTCAATTATGATAATACTGTTCTGTTCATAATGCAAATTTTCCAACTTGGTATTCCAGAACTCACAACTGTCACCTTTGAGCTTTCTTCGTGTCCTGATACACCCTACATAAATCCTCTGCTTCAACAGGGCTCTTCCTCTGCTGCCACCCACCCCTACCTCTCTTTCTTCTCCTCCTTGTCACCATTAAAGCATCTTCTCCAGGATCAGCCCAGCACCCCTTCCTCCATGGGGTCTATATTGACAGCTCGGTGATTGTTTCTGCCTCAAACTCCTAAAATATTCACCACCAGTGCCATGAAGCTGGCACCCCCTGCCTTGATGTTTCCCATGTATCTTCTCCCCACCCCCTGCACCCCCAGGAGATGAAAGTAACCTGGTAGCAGGAACAGAGTCAGAGACCCCTGAAGGAGAGAGACCCCTGCAGCAAATAGCCCAGGTGGTCCCTGGCTCAGTCACTATCTGCTGGTTCTCAGACACACGATGCATACATACATGGTGTATTTGATACGACATTTGCAAAGGTTAAAAAAAAAAAAAGAAATGGGTTCATTTTAAATTCTCCCTTAGGTTATTAAAAAAAAGAAGAGAAGGAAGATAAAAGAAGCATCTTAAGAAATGAAAGTAAAAGTCACCTCCAGCCTCATTGTTTAAAGGAAAGCATGTTTCTCATTGAGAGTCACACATTGTCCATTTCCCCACAGGGGTGGTTTGGTTTGCATGTGCCACGGACTCCCTTTCCTCTGGGGGTCAGGGGAACCAGCTGGGGAAGAGACTTGCGCGACTGTTACGCAGTGCTTGGTGGAGACCCCAGTGTGTGTTCAGGAACCTTCTGAGATCACCACCCCACAGGTTGACACTCTTCTGCCCCTAGATGGGTGCCTAGAATAACCATCTACCACCCTCTATCTGCAATTTAAGGAAAGTGCTGCTGTCTTTCAACAGGGCCCCTGGAAGGGCAGCTTGCTTCCAAAGCTTGAGAAAATCATGGGAAAGGGTAAAGGAGAATATCAAAATCACCACCCAGAGATGACTAAATTCCGCACACATGGGTGTGTGTGCCTATACAGTACACACACACACACACATGCACAAGTGGGGCTCGAGCTGGTCAAGGTTACACAGAGTCAGGGCTCTAGAGTCTGACCCCAGGATCCGAACCAAACTTGTGCCATGACCGGGAACAAATTGCTCCTCTGCACATGTTCCCTCAGCTGCAAAAGCATCAAGACAGTAACAGCATACGCTGCACAGAGTTTGTAGGAGCTTCAACGAGGTAACGTATAAAGTTTTTCTAACTGTGACAACAGAAAGGAAGAAGCATTCAGCTATGGTCACAATTCCACAGTCCCGACTCGTGTGTGTGTGTGTGTGTGTGTGTGTGTGTGTGTGTGTATGCACTCTTACTCAACCCAAGGCCTCCAGCATGCAAAGTAAGTGCTCTTCCGCTGAGCTTCATCCTCAGCCCCTCTCAACTTGCCATGTAACTTAAAATTTTTGTCTTGACCATGTTTTCAAATAGTCTCTGGAAATACTATTTGTATGATTGTACAATCCCATATCCCACTCTTTTTCCTTAACATTTTATCATGAGCTTATGCTTTCCAACATTCTTTGAAAACACTATCTTTGATCTTTATGTAATCAATACTTTCTTTCCTAATATGCTACAATTCATCATTTTCTACCTCCACTGAACATTTGAGTGTTTCCATGTCTCACCATTATAAATAAAGCTGAGATGATGTAATTTAAGCGTAATCACATCCCTGGTTGCTTTCTGAGGATGAATTTCTAAGAGAATTTCCAGGATGAGAGACCATAAACATCATTTCCTGCTCACCTCACCACTCTGTGTCTAGGAGCTGCAAGACAGTGTCACTTGGTCACCTTATCGGCGTCACTCTCACTACACGTTAAGAGCACTTTACTATTATCTCCTTTACTTCTTTGCCACTTGGGGAAAGGAATTTTTATTTCATTCATTTTTATTTTTATTACTAGTGAGGTTAAACCTTTATGGTTATATTTCTTTTCTAGAGAAACTTTATTTTTTCATCTGACTTTTATTTCTCCAACACTTAGTTGTGTGCATGGTGCTGGGATTTGAACTCTGGTCCTCATGCATGCCAGGCACTGAGCCACCACTCTAGCCAGGTGGGTGTTATTTTAATTGACAAAACTTCATGTAACTTTGTGATTTATTTTCCTTCCATCTACCCTTACAACCTAAAATCTTACAACCACTTGCATATCCCATGGTCTAGGACTAAAAAATAGAAGCGGGCAGGTAGAATTCACAAGAACTGAGAAGCTTGGGGTCCCATAAGCAGAGGGGATTGTCCCCAGGAATGGCTTTAAGAAACATCTGATGCAACAAAGTCAGCTTCCTAAGAGATTCCTTTGCCTCCTCTGAGGCATAGGAGAGGCAGTGAAACCCTCAAAGGAACTAAATTCCCTGCACAGCAACCTGGGCCACAGCAACTCAAGGACCTCCCTCCAAAGTCTTAGCCTCTAGACCTGCCTCAGGGAAGGACTCAGAGGGGACGAGAATTAACTGAGACTGTGTTTCTGGCAACAAAGGAAAAGGGAATAAAAACAGAAATGTAATGGAGTTATAGAAAAATAAAGTTCTATTTCTTATACATTTGAAATATCTTACTGTTTTTTTTTTAAAAAAGAATCACCAAAAAAGAAATCATCATTTAATTACATAAGAAATTCCCACAGTTATTTTGGGGGGGTACTAAGAATTGAACCTGGAGTGTTTTACTAATGAGCTACATCTCTAGTCCTTTTCATTACTTTATTTATTTTGAGACTTGCTCAGTTTCTGAGGGTCTTGCTCAGTTGCCAGGCTGTTCTAGAACTTGGGATCCTCCTGCCTCAGCCTCCTGAGCCTCTGGAACTATAGGCGTATACCATCATACCTGGTGAAAATCCACAGTCCTTAAAGAGGACACTGAAAAGACATCCAGCACTTCATTAAATTAGCATAATTTATGCAAATTTGCCCAGCTTGCACACACACACAAGACCCTCCTGACTGTGGATCTCTTAGCTGGTCATGCTGAGATTCCGCCCTCTTCTCTGCTCCCAGCTTGTAGGCCCCCTTAGCCCTTTTCCTCCTCCTCTTCTCAGAGCTTGGCCTCCATTGCCCAGCTTCCTCCTCAGTGAGGCAGAGCTGCCTCTCATTGGAAGAAGCAAGGGGAGCAAAGCTCGGAACACAGATTCAAAGCATCCTTAATACTAGGGGAATGGGAAGCAAAGCCACAAGGAGATAAGATTTCACATCCATGAGGATGGTTGTCATTCAAAAAGAAAAAAAAGTGAAGAAATTGGAGCCCTGTGCACCGTTGGTGAGAACAGCGCAGCCACTGTGGAAAACCATGTGATCCAGCAATTCCGCTTCTGAGTATGTCCCCAAAAGAACTGAAAACAGACGCAAACAGATATTTTTACACCCACACTCTTAGCTATATTATTTAGAATAGCCAAAAGGTGTAAACAGCCCAAGTTTTTGATCCATAGATGATGAATGGACGAACAAAATGTGGTATATACTCACAAAGGAATAGTATTCAGCCTTAAAAAGGGAATTCTGATTTGTGTTGTATTGAGTGAACCGTGAGCACAACATGCTGTGAAACAAACCAGGCACAAACAGACAGGTATTGTATGATTTCACCTCGTGAAATTCATAGAAACAAAGTAGATGGAAGATTGTCAGAGAAAGGGGGAAATAAATAGGGAGTTGTAAAGGGTATGACATTTCAGTTTGGGAAGATGAAATGGTTCTAGAAATGAATGGCGGTGATGGTTGCACAGCAATCTGAGGGTACCTAATGCTACTGAATTGCCCATTTTAAAATGGTTTGGCCTGCAATCCCAAAGACTCAGGAAGCTAAGGCAGGAGAATCACAAGTCTGAGGTCAGCCTCAGTGATTTGGTGAGGCCTTGAAAACGTCAGTGAGGCCCTGACTCAAAATAAAAAGCAAGCAAACACCAAAAAGGCTGATGTAGATGAGTGGTAAAGTGCTCTTGGACAAAATCCTCAGTACAAAAAAAAAAGAAGAAGAAGAAGGGGAGGAGGAGGAGGAAGGGGAAGAGGCGGAGGGAAGAATAAGGAAAGGAAAGGAAAAAAAAGTTTAAAAAAAGCGCTGGGGTGGTAGGGCTGGCTCCTGTAATTCTGGCTACCTGGGAGGCTGAGACGAAAGATCCCAAGTTTGAGGCCAGCCTCAGCAATTTTGCAAGACTGTGTCTGAAAAGAAAAAGAATTTTAATAATTAAAAAGGGAGGCGTAGGTGGAGAACTGGGTGTGTAGCTCAGAAGTACAGGGCCTCAAGAGTTCAGCCTCCAGTAGTGAGGCTTGCAGGTTGGGATGGGGGAAGATATAAGGATGAGAAAATGAGGAAGGAGGAATGGAGGAGGAGAAGGAGGAGGGCAGGGGGAGGGGAG
>PVKS010008121.1:0-69782 GCA_004027875.1 Aplodontia rufa
TGCTGTGTAAAATTCCATGGTATAAATGTACCACAGTTTTTGGATCCAATCATCCAGTGAGGGACATCTGGGTTGTTTCCATAGCCTAGCAAGGGAATGATCACCACCGACCCCATTAAGTGTACTTTTAAGCTCACAGATTTCTGTTGTGTTTATAATTACTTCCATCTCTAAGTTTCACTGATAAAGACCTGAACTGTTTCTCTGTGTTGTCTTGAAACTCATTAAATTTCTTTAAAACAGGTATTTTAAATATTCTGTCCAAGAGTTCACACTTATTAATTACTACATGATCAGTTCCTGGTGTATTATGTTGTCCGTTAGGTGAGTTTAGAGTTCCCAGAAAGCTCTTAATGACTATGGGAATACAATGATGCCTGAACACTGAAGGAGTAGATATTTATTCCAGTCTTCATTATTTTTGTTTATACCTATCCTTTCAGAAATTCTAAGGCTGCTTATTTTCTCCAAGTCTGTGACTACTGCCTTTATTTTGACACTAGATGGAGCCCTAAGTCCAGTTTGCTGCCAGTTCATCTTGGTGTGTTGTCACAATTTCAGTACTAGAGGGCCCACTTCAAGTCTGTCCCAAATCCACAGTTGGTATGCTATTCATAATGGTCTTAGGGATCCTTCCAAAAGGCAGTCCATCTCCATGAACTTTCTCCTGGGGTTGAAGCAGACAGATCCCTCAACCACAGCAGCCTGTGGTCTGTGTCAAGGGACTATTCCTAGCCTTACTGTGGATGAACTGATCCTAGGCTCTTTTGCAGTTACATGGCACATAATTCCTTCTTCTTCCTTCAAGAGGATAATGACTTTCCACATTGTGCTGACTGAGTTTGGGGGAAGATTGGGGTAATCGGTTCTGTGGCCACCAATATCACAGTGCTGGATTGCATCTGTAGCCTGCAGCCCACTGGGTCTAGCACAGCAAATAGGCAGGACCAAGGCTCGTAATGCTCTGTCTTGCTGGCCTCTATGGTGTACTTGTGTCCCAAGATCACTGACTATGAAAGCAGTGAGTAATGCTGGCTGTAATGCAGTTAACAAGTTTGTCCAACTGGGCAAGGGCAGAGCCAGAGCTTCCACTCATGGGCACTGGCCAGGGGACAGGACTGGTGTTGAGTTTCATTAGCTCAGCACTGAGTCCCAAGGAAGAGTCTTCTATTTGTCTGCCCTATCCCCAAATGGAGTCTGTCTCCATGTGCTTTTCAGAGTTTGGGGAAGAGTGCTGGAGGCAGTCCCTTGACCACTATGCTGGCACAGGCTCCAAAGCATCATGTGGGCACTGATCTAGAGACAGAGGCTACAGGCTCTTCCTGGCACTGGGTCTCACCATGGCGAGTCTATTACTAGGTTCCAAGTCTCTAAGACTTGGGATTAATTTCTTCCTCCTCCCCCAATCAGGAGGCATTTCTCTTCATGCTGTGTTTCTTGGAGTTGGAGTGGTGGTGAGAAAGACAACTCTTTCCTTCCAATGTATCTTTTATTATTATCCTAAAGCCAGATACTATGATGTCTCACTTGGCTTCCTTAGCTGCTGTGAGTATTGCTCAGGGTATGAATAACTGTTCAAATTGTTGTTTTGCTGGGAGTTCTTACTCCACCTAGATATTATTTTTAACAGTCTCCTTGAACATTCTGGTTTACTCACCACCTCTGCATCTTGATAACAAATTAAAATCAATTGCCCTTTCCTGTCTCCTGAATCTAGGTGCTTAGCTACAATTCAACACAGATTTACCAGTAATTCACTAAACTCAACACGCTCAAATCAGAATTTATTGTTTCTGTTTACTTCTCAATACAAGGATGACTTCCTTCAAAGTTGGATGGAAATCCTCAGGATGCTATCTATCTCATCTCTTCACCTTAGATGCTTCAATAAGCACACACTAACATTCACTGAACTAAAATTCTGTGCCATGGTTTAGATGTTGTTTTCTGCAAGGGTTGACCTGTGATTGCCAGTATTAAGAGACAGTGTACTCTTCAAGAGGTGGATCCTACTAGGTGTGCATAAGTCACTGGGGGCACTGTCCTCAACCTACTTCTCATGGGACCAAAGTTAACTCCCAAGAGAATGTGTCATTATAAAAGAGTGAGCCTCATCCTTCCCTGTTCTCTGGTTTCCTGTCTTACAATGTTATTAGTCTCACAGACAGCCCTGCCGGTACGATGCCATCTGCTATTATGATGTCATCCACCACAAAACCTTCCCCGGAAACAAAAACATTGGGGACATCTAAACTTGGACTTTCAGCCTCCAAAACTGAGAGCTAAATAAACTACTTTTCTCTGTACGTTACCCAGTCTCCATTTTGTTGCAGTAAAGGAAAGAAGACTAATACTGTACATTAAAAGTTTTATAGAGATCTTATTTAATATTCACAATAAAACCATTAGGTAAATGCTATCAACATTGTCCTTCTATATCAAGGAAATTAAAGTTTAAAAAGTGAATAAACTTATTCAAAGATACCCAGTAAGTAAGTAGCAGAATTAAAAGCCAGACATAGTAGTTTGTCTCCAAAGTTCATGCTCCTAGCTCCATACTTTCATGAAAAACACTCAGTAAGTCTGAGATATTGCAAAAAGAATAGTTGCAATATTAGTTGCAAATATTAACTGGATTAAGATGCAAACCCCTATTGCTTATTCAAATCTGGTAGAGTCCACCTGAATCAATCTAGCTGGCTAAGCTTTGCAGTTAGTCCTGGTTACTTCTTGATGTAATATCATCTCTTCAGAGTGGTAAGTCACATCCAGAAAACTCGAAGGGAGGCCTGGCTTCCAAATCCTGTGGGGTCCTCAACTTCTTCTAAATGCTGCTTCTTGGAATTAGTCTTTGCTCTTGGAGCTAGTGATCTGTCTTGTCTTATGACTTGGTCCTCTAAGCCCAGTCCCATCCGCTGAAATAAGGAAAGTATTTCCTTATCTTAAAATTAAGCTTCTGACATGTCTAAAACTACTTTTCCCTCCTCTTTCTAAATGACTTAAACCCAGGGATTTCTAACACTTCCACAACTCATTCTTATGTGTGCTATTTGATACTGAAAGACATACCTGACTAAGTGATTCCTGAGGCTGGAAAGATCCTTTTGATAAATACCAATACTGTCCATCTACCATAAGCCAGGTTAGTGTCATGCTTATCTAACGGCTCTGTGGTCCATATTTCATCATCCTTGCCGCCAGTCTGGCTTTTCAGTTCCTGCCCACCCTGTACTGTACTCCCACTCTCATCCTCAAGGCTGAGAAGGAGCATTTCTAATGATTCCTTCAGTTTGTAAGCCACTGTCTTACCACTGGGCCTTCCCAGGATAACTTCTGCTTCTCAACACATCTGTAGGCAGTAGTCTGGATAGTTTGTTGATATAAGCATTCATTGAAAACCTACTATTGTGCCAACTATTGTGCTTTGATATTGTTCTAAACTTAAAAGATAATGGGAAATAATTTTTATCTTTAAGAAAATATAAGTCAGTCCATCTGGAGGACCAATAAGCATACAAATTATAACAGGAAGTGAACTAAATATTCAATGAAGTCTAAGAATAGAGCCTGCAGATGAAATGTAGATCTTCAGTGCCAAAGTCATGTGGTAAGTAAACCATTAAGGTTCCTGAGAACTGGGGCTGTTGTTTACTATTTTATCTTAATTTCCTGCAGTACTTCAGTAGACAGAGCTGGTGCCCAAAAAATAGTTGTTAAATGAATAACAGGGGAGCTGAGTTATAATATCCAGATATCATAGAACTAGACCAGGTAAACAAGAACTCTCTTAAACTGTACCCAAGCAGTGTTCATGGGAAAGAATTCCAAGGTCAGGCTGGCCCTGAAATCAATGAAGCATCTGATCCCTCCCACAGCTTCACCTGCCCACACCGTTTATCTTGATAGATGATCTTATAGCTCTTCCATTCTCCTGGGCTTCCAAGTCTTTGTGCAGTCTGTCTGAAAGCACCCTAATGCAGAAGACTTACTCCCCATGATGTTCAATACAACTCAAACAAATCTGAAAGTCCTTCTTTTCAATTAGATGAAATCTGTCTTTCTGGAACCTCCACCCATTGGCCTGGGTTTGACCCTTGATACCACAGAGAACAAATAAAATACCTCTTCCAAAGAATAGCTCCTCATGTTCACTGACGCTCAGTGAACCTTTCTGGGAGTCACTTAAAAATGTCCTCAATGCTACCAATGGTTCCTTACTTTCCAAGTCCTCTCATTGCCCTGACTCATTTCCATTAAACATGCTTAACTACTTATATTTTTTTAAAAATTTTAATATCTAAATTAAAACTACAAGAATCACTTGATCAGCATAAAGAAGACAAGTACAATTACCTTCCCTAGTCTGGATATCATATCTTAAATTATGTGGCATATGATCATATTAAATTTTATCCCAGCCATAGCAACCTCGCTGATTTATGTTGTGTTGACTTTCTACTATTTTTTTTTAATATAAGATAAAGCAGAGTTGTATCTCACCATCTGGAGACATTATATAATAGATTTTTTGATCCAAGGCAAGTTTCTTCATTTTTCCCTATTACATTTTATCTTGATACATTCAGGTTGTAACTCCAGTAAATGTCTTTAAATTCTGTCTCTGAATAGCTTCAAATTTCCCTGGGTTTAAATTTATCCATTTATCAATTAAAATATGTCATTTATTGAATGCTCATTGGGTGCTAGGCACTCTCCTAAGAACTGGGGATTTGATGGTGAAAAAGAAATAAAAAGTCTGCTTACAAGGAATTCATACGTATATGTGGATAAAGCATGAGAAGGAGAAGGAATGAGAAAGGGGCATTGTGAGTGCTGGGTCCCAAAAATGCCCCTCTTTGCAGTCTCCCAATGTCCTAGTAAGATGAGTATGCCATCTATATGACAGATCTTTGACATGAACTGAACTTTTTCTACAAATTAATAAAAATACTCTGTGTGTGTTCTCTCCGTCAGTTAAAATTATTTGCTGTTAATAGGAATGTACACTGAAAATCTGGCATAAGCTCTCTGTTGCAATTCCTTGGTTTCCATCCAAGTAATCACTCAGGTTCCCTAAAACCAACTTGCATAATCCCCACTGGGAATTTAACTGGTCTGACTCACTTCACCAGTCAGAGGTACAAACACATTCACACCTACTTTATTTTGTTAACTTGTCCCTCAAATCCCAACTACTTTTCTAAAAAGAAGTACACATACTAAGCAACTACAGAGAAACTCCATCTCTTATAAAGTCAAAAAGAATCCTTGTGATCTTTTCCTTAAAATATTAGATGCTCCATATTTAGATAAGTAAATGAAATCATTTAGATTTTTTAATTAAATGTAAAAAGTTGATCCAAAATTAACTTGTTTTCTCTGCTTATGTAATCAGAAAAATTAGAATGTTAATTTTTTTAAAGTATACTATTTCTATTAGCAGTTAGAAGAAGTGATCATTTTTTCATACACAGAGGAAAAGCACACACACAGAAGGCCCTAAGCATTCCCAGGAATGCATTTTTAAAGCCCTCACTAGTGTGTAAAATAAAGATGAATAAGATAGAGATGACAACCCTAAAAATATTATTGACCTTTCCACCAAGAGAAGGGGGAATCGTTCTTCCTTTTTTCCATGAGTTCTACTTTTTTTTTTTTTTTTTTTTTCCGTTTTAACTTCATCCTCCAGTAGGGGAAGCTAAGACTAAGACTGAGAGACACTGAACTGAACTGGAGTAAACTGGAGGTGCTTGGTTTAAACAGATTGAACTGGCCAAAACCATAAAACATTTTTAACTTAACAGCCTTCCAAACGAGTTCTGACATCTCACCTGTGGTATTGGCAACCTACCTGTAGTGAGAGAGCTACAGGCAGCCTGCTGGGGAATTTCAGTGACACACACACCATTCACCTGTCCTCAGCAAAGCACTCTCCCACACCCTCCCACCTCCATCCTGCCAGACTAGTCCTACAAGTGCCCAAGGGCTGGTACTCCATGAGACCATTCCCCCCAACAGAGTCAACTTTTCACCAAAGGTCCCAAGCCCGAGATTCCCTTTCTGCCCACTATGTGCACCAAGTTGTCCTCATGCTTTGATCTGTCACCAAACTCTGGATATAAAAAATAAAATAGATTCAGCTTACTTCTACCACAGAAATGAGCTTGTTAACCACAGTATATTTCTCAGAAGTGGGATACGACTTATTAGTGTTCAAGTTACTCTATGCTAATTTTGTCTCATCCAGTCATCAAGAGAGAAAAATGTAGGACAGACATTACTCAATTGAATGGAGCTGCAAGCCTATGTTAGCTTAGCAAATGATTTAAACTAACGACATAGTGCTTGTATTATCTTTCCATCACTATAACAAATACCTAAAATCTATTCATAAAGATAAAATTGATTTTGGTTCATGATTTTTGGAGGTTTGGGTCCACGATTGATTGATAAAATTACTTTGGGACTATGGTAAGGCAGTGTGTAAAGAAACACAGGAAGGAACACAAGAAGGAACAAAACTGCCCATCCCATGGCTAGGAAGCAAAGAGAAGAAGAGGAAGAGGCTGGGATATCACTATCCACTTCAAGAACACACCCTTAATGACCTAAAGTCCTCCCACTAGGCTCCACCTCTTACAGGTTCCACCATCCCCCTTGTGCCATGGGCTGTGGACCATGACTTAGCACACGGTCCTCCGGGGGACATGTATCCAAACCATAGCAATGCTCAAACAAATCAAAGAGCCATCACTTGAGAGGAAGTGAGGTTTGACCATAAAATTCTTCAGACGCTGATGGAAAGTTCAAGGGTTTCCAGTGCATATGAGAAGAATAATAACAGTAGCATTAATACAAAAGTCCACATATATACACAATGACTTTATATAGATTATCTCATTTCATACATTTGACTATCAGAAAGATTGCTATTAGTATATTTTAACTACTCCTTCAAGAGATAATGACATTACCTAGTGTTCTGCTCTTAGGACTGGAAAATGGGACTTTAAAGCCAGAAAAAATTCATTAATAGAGTAGTCAGGCTCTTTCATGCCACACCCACAGGTGGCTGCCTTCTCTTTCCTGGAGTAGGCAGGCCTCATCATATCCTACAGATTCAACCAAATGATTTCATATAGCTTTCAGCAATCACAGGAAGAGGCATATGATTAAAACAGCCTGTTATCTTTATCTCTCAACAACCTCCACAATATTGCATTTACAGAATTCTCCATTGAAACAATTTTCCTTTGGTTTAAGTTTCTACAAGGGATACTGCCTCAGATATGTTGATACAATGGCCTTTCTAGACTAATCCTTTACAGACACCGGTATGTATTAAAACAAAGACCATGTTGTCTAGTAATAAAAGCCAAGGCAGGATATGAGAATTTAGTCTCCAGGTAACCAAGGACAAGGCAACCCTGAGCATGTATCTGCAAGTAAAATGCTGCATGGAACACTCCCTAGTCAAACGCTTTCATGAATTAGCAATGTCAAGAGAAGCCAGCCTGCAATATTTTATTCTTGTTTGTGATTCTGTGTGTGAATGTGCATCATGAATAATATTCTGTCAATGTTTTGAGCATCTTGCTTTTTGCATAAAAAGAAAGTATTCATGGTATGAAGTAGAGAATCAAAGTGTTTCCATTTTCAGGAAAGGTATTCATCTTTAGTCACATTTTCCCCAGGACTTGATTTCTGTCTTCTGTCTCCTTTTGGCCTAACTTTGAAAGGCTTTGTTTCACAGTAGTTTAAGAGGTTTTCAGAGATGTCTGAAAGCATCGGCTTGGCCAAACAGGCAGCCTCTTCTTTCTTCACTGTTCACATTGGCCATGAGTAGTAGGCATCTGCAAGGTGAAGTGTTAAGAGGTGCTTTAATATCTGCCTTTGGCAATTCCCAACTCTTTGAATACAGGAGCTTTATCCATCTTTCTCATTCCCAGGCCAAGCACAGATCTTGACACCTAGAAAGGTAATGATTATCTAACTAGTTTGCTTGTACCAAAATTAACACTTGTCCAACCAGTGACCTCATCCAGTAAAAGTTTCATGGGGTATAGAGAATTAGCTTAGTAACAGACCCAGAAGAACTATCAGTTCCTTCCAAAGCTGTATAAGAAGGATGCTATTAATCAACAAGCCTAGTCATGACATGCTTATTTGAAACACAGGAAAAATATTTTTATAAAAATAGGAAAAATATAGCCATCAGCCAAATAATATTTCAGAAAATGATAAACATCTACAATGGTTATCCCATAAGATTTTAATGGAACTGAGAGATTTCCTGTCCCCTACTAACAGTGTAGCCTTTGTAGCATCCTAGGACAATGCATTATCCTCATGGTAACACTGGTGTAACTAAACCCACTGTGCTGTCAGCTGTATAAAAGTACTGCAAGTACAATTATGACCAGCCAGCACTTAATTCTTGAAAATGATGATAAATAACAATGTTTCTGGTTTATGTGCTTCTTTTGCTTATTAAAAATTTTTTTGTAAAATAGTTGCTGTTATATCAACAGAGTCTCACAAATCTCATGTTTATGTCTCAATCGCATCATTTTCTCTTATACTTGATCTAATCTCATGTTGTTTTGTTCATCATGGCCCTAGGAGCAGCAGGTTGTATCATATAACCTAGGTATGTCATAGGCTATATCATCTAGGTTTGTGTAAGTACACTATGTGATGTTTTCATAATGACAAATTGCCTAATAGTGCACCTCTCAGAATGTACCCTATCATCAAGCAATGGATGACTATAGTTCCAGTACCATACATGTACCAAGAGAAGGGTAACAGTTAAGTACTTTGCTACTGAACCCGGGTTATTATGCTGGGCAATGTAAATACATGAGGTTAACATCTAGGTTTTTGTTTTTAAAATTTTCAGAACTGGTTCCAATACAAATCAACAAAAATTTTGTAATCTGGAAAATGTGTGTGTTTTATCTGCAGTAGGAGCTAGTCTGGTTTTGTCTTACATCATCATTTATTTTAAAGAATATAATTTTCACCATTTACACTTCGGGACAGCTGAAGGACACAGCAGTCCTAAAGAAAAGTGAAAAGCAACTTCCTTCCAAAGTCTCCCCCTTAGAGGAAGATATCTATCCTCTTCTGCTGGAGTACACAAGTTTCTCAACCTTAAATTTGGAATGTATGATAGTCTGCCTCTCTCTAACATTCAAACAAAAATGAAAACTGGTTATTTTGCTCTTCATGTTTGTCCTTCCCATATTTATTGCTATTTTCCAAAACCAGGTTCCCATCATCTCTAGAATTATTCTGAAACAAGACTTCTGTATACCTCATTTTCTCTGCCAGGACTCTCTACAGGCTAATTCGCTTAGATGTAATTTCCTTAAGGGAAAGTACCATGTTTATTCATCTTCAAACATTTCATACAGCCTCTAACAACACAGTGAGGCTTCTTTAAGTGTTCAATGTTAGCTCAAGTGAACTTCCTGATGTTTCCCATTGCTCAGATCCTGTTAGTGACTCGCTAACAGTCTCTCACTGAAGTATGTTAATCGCATTATCCGAGATTTCATGTTTGGAAATTCGCTTGCTCAAAACACTCGTTTAAACCCCCAAATCAGTATTCAGTCACTGTCAAAGTCATTTGTGGATATGTGCTAAGCAGCAAAACCTGATTTAGCCAACACTTACTTTCCCAGATGAGGCTGAACCCCTGTTCAACCAGTTTCTTGTTTCAACTCTCAGACTGTAAACAAGTGTTTTTCATGCTGTCTCATTAGTGCCATGTTTTTTTTGTCATATCTTTGTGCCATTTGCTATTAATTTTACTATTTAAAATGGCTCCTAATCATAGTGTGGAAGTTTATTTACTGTTCTTAACAGCAGTATGACTGGGAATTCCTCAGAGGGAAAAATGTATGTTAAATAAGCCCCATCCAGACACGAGCTATAGGGGTGCCAGCCATTAATTCAAAGTCAATCAATCAGCAATGCATATTACATAAGTTGCCTTTAAACAAAAGCATCCAAAAAGCAGGATTATGCCTTAATCAGATGAAAAAAATACTGTGGCCTAAGGCTACCTAAACATAACTCCATATTTTCCCTGCAAGTAACAGGTCAGTATTTACTTAGTCAATGTTTGTGGTGACTCAATAGATATAACTACCATGAGCATCTAGACACCACTGTAACTTGCTCCTAATTGCTTCTCAGAGACCTCATTAATCTGGCCAATTATGGCTATTATCTTAGTTCCCCTACTCCTTAGCAGGAAGTATCCTGTCCAGTCACCTTGCCCTCACTAAACCATGCTTCTGCGGTCTGTACCTTCCCTCATGTTTAACATCAAGGTTCTTTCAAGATTCTGCCTTTTTCATGAAATCTTCCCCACAGAGTTGAGCCTCAATTAATTGACTCATCTTTAAATCTTTTTTTTTTTTTAGAGAGAGAGAGAGAGGCACAGTGAGAGAGAGGGACAGAGAGAATCAATTTTTATTTAGTTTTTTCATGTGGCTTTTGTTGCTCTGACATTTAGTTGTGTACGTGGTGCTGGGGTTCGAACCCATGTACTTGCACAGGCCAGGCAAGTGCTGTAACTCCTGAGCCACCACTCCAGCCCCATCTTTAAACTTTCACTGTAACTGTGATATTGTCTGTTTTACAAAACCCAACATTTAATTACATGCAATTTTGATTTATTCCCTACTTAGTTAATGTGATTTGCTATCCAGTTTCATTATAATCACCTCAAAATCTGATATTCACCTCATATTTATATCAATTCCATTTACTTATGCTTAGTTATGGATATTCTATCTGCCTAATAATGCCAAGTGGGTTTAATCTGTTTCTTTGCATGTTACTATAGGGTGGCAGAGCTATACAAAGGCTTAAAAATGCTCTAGACCACCCTCTATTTTTTTAGATGAGGACATCAAGACCTATAAAGTGATTTCTTCAAAAGCATATCATTTTTTGTCCGAAATAGCAATAGGGGTCATGAATTCCCATACTGTGCAGTCCCCATTGCTTGCCTGGCATGTGCAAGGATGTGGGTTTGAACCCCAGCACCACATATATAATGAAGTGTGAGAGCAACAAGGGTCACATGAAAAACTAAATAAAATTGATTCTCTCTCTCTCTCTCACTGTCCCTCTCTCTTTAAAAATAAAAGTATGATGGGTAATCAAGATAATATTTTTAAGAATATGACAAAATCAAATTTAATTAAGAAGGAAAATAGAATACAAATATGAGATGATAAAACAATTTCAAACTTCTAACTTATTCAAAGAATGTGTCTAAAAATATTTAGATGAATTTTGCAATATCTGTAATTCATCTTAAAATATTTCAACATACATAGTATGCTTGGTTTGTTCAAATCAGTTTGAGCTTTATTTATAAGTGGATTCCCTTAATACAAACGATGCAGTCCAGGAATGGCCCCATGTGCTGGTATCAAAGGGAAGTACAAATCCATATGCAGCTAACAGAAGTTTTCTGTGATCCTTGTCTCCACCACAACTGAGACTATAAATTAAGATTATGAACATCACAAATGGGTTTTAATAGATATAAACAATGGTCGGTTGATCAGCATGATGGATGTTAGACATTGGCTCTCTGATGTAATTAACGGAATTTCAGGTATGTGGTTTGGAAAGAAATGCTTTATAAACTTATCTGTTTATATGAACAAGGTAAAAGAATTCAGTAAAATATGTATTTTTACCTTTAAGAATGTTTCCTGTCTTGGTCCATTTTTTTTTCCTAAAGAGAGAGGGACAGAGACAGAGAGAGAGAGAGAGAGATAATCAACTTTACTTAGTTGTTCATGTGACTTTCATTGCTCCAACACTCTGTTTTGTATGTGGTGCTGGGGTTTGAACTCGAGTGCTTGTGTATGCCAGGCAAGCACTTGCAATGTTGTTGAAGGTCCTAAGATAATTACTGATACACAGTGTAGATGAAGTATATAAAAGCAGAGGGATAATGTATCATTAAGTCTATGAAATAAGTTGAAAAGTTGAAGCTGCATTGTTAATAAATATTTGCTTAGTCATTTGCTAATATGGTGACAAAATTTAACACAAGGCAAGTTTGGGGGGTGGGTAATGGCTATCATTCTCCTCGATCATGTTTGCATTATTGACACTAAATCCATTACTATTTGATCATACTCTGCTTAATCAGATTGACATAGGTCAGATGGCTAAATGGATAATGGAGAATATCAAATTACTAGAACATCTAGATTACATTGTACTAAGTTAAATGAGTAATGCTCTCATTTCAGTTTACAATGCATAGAACAACTAGAAATTTGATTTGCAATTATTTAACATATGATGAAAAACTGTGTATTTTATCTTTAAAAATATATGATAAGGTACATAGTTTTGTTGGAGTATTTTAAGTGGTTGGTGTGTAAAAACTGCCTGAAGTTCTACCTTGGTTAACACTCAAATTCTGTGTTATACGTAGCTCATGTGATGCTACCTATTGCTTCTGCTACAACCACCCATCCACACACTTATCTCAATGGCTTTGCTCTCTGCAGAGCAGCTCACCTGAATTTCCCCTAGCCTTCAGAAGTAACAGTAGGGCAAAAATCACCTAAAAATGATCATGGTAGGGCTGGAGCGACGGTTCAGTGGTCACAGTGCTTGCCTAGCATACACGAGGACGTGAGTTCAAACCCCAGCACCACAAAGTGTCACAGCAACAAAAGCACATGAAAAACTAAATAAAATTGATTCTCTCTCTCTCTTTAAAAAACATGACTGTGGTAATGTAATTGCTCAGAACTAAGGAGAATGTGCATGGAGAGAATTCTGAGAGGAAGTTAGACCTGCACATCCATCTGAAATATGCACCTAGAGAGGGGACTGAATTAGAATATGTTATATTGCATGCTTTTACAAAAATGATATTTAATCCTATGTCAAATATATCTAAAAAGAACAGAGGAGTGGGAGGAAGGGAGGAGAAGAGGAAATGCTGTAACTGACTTAAAATTAAGGCATACTCCAAGCTTTTATGTTATATTGTGTATACTGTTGTCATGTATATAAAAAATGTTCTTCATAGGTATAAGAATTGTCCTATACTTGGGCATATTAGAATAAATATATGCCCCAGAAAGAGAGTCAAGGGACCAGAGGACAGGAAAAGGGAGGTGGGGGAGTGCTGGGGAGAGGATACTGGCCAATTAAAGTGTAGTACTATGCGCATCTATGAATATGTGACAACAAATCCCATAAAGCACCTATCAAAATAACTTTTTTTCTTCCTTTTATTTTTTTTTAGAAGCCCCTTCCCCTGTTTTCATGCCCCTGAGGTGGAGAAGGCACCAACCCAGTCTGCAGGCCTGAGCTCTCACCTGAATGCAAGCTGCAGGTAGATAGAGGGGCAGGTACCTTCCTAGAGGGATGACACAGGGAAGAGGCCCAGTCTAGCCAATGGGGGAGAAAGGAAAGCCAAGAGACAGAAGGAAAAAGATAAAAACTCAAAAGAAAAAATCCTACCACACACCACACTGATTTCCCATACCCCAAATGCTAGACTTGGAAGGACACCAGTCCCTCTACTAGAAACAATACGCACTCAGGGAGTAGGATTATGTGGAAACAAACGTCTCTTTCCTCAAGTGGCAATGTACAAACACTGCCTTCAGCTCAGCTGAGCAGGACTTCTGAGATCACGAGATAGACCAGATGACCAGTTCTTCCATCAGAGAAGCTTACCAGGTAGTAAAGAGATTTGCAGTCTCTCAAAGCAGGTGCAGACTCAAGGCATCTTTTCCCAAGCACATAAATTGACTTTGTGAGTAAAAGTTACATCTGCAAAGCTCTTCCTCAAATACAAAATTATGCATGTCTTGAACTTAAAGCCTTACAAAGACTTCCTGTAACTTTCAAGCTGACACCAATCTCTTTAACTTAGGATACAGCGCTTCATAATCTGACCCCGGACTTTCTCTCTAGTTTCATCTGTCAAGAATTCCAGGAAGCATTCCAGTCATCTCCAATGACCAGGAGGCTGTCACCTCCTGGTGACAGCTGCTTCAGGCTGTCACCCTGTCTTTGTAAATATGCAAATACTAGCACATCTGCCTAGAGAGTGTTTCCTACTGCTTCACCTGTCCAGATCTTCTTACTTAAGACAATTCAAGCATCATCTCCTAGATGTCAAACCTTCATATTTTGCTCCTCTGTAGCCCCACGACAATGCTATTATATTGTGCTGTAGTTATCCATTCATCCACTTGCTAAATCTTTGTAATTTCCTATGTCATTCCTGACACTCTAGAGGTAAATCAAGGAATGAAAAAGGAAACACATTAGTATATAAATGAACAGAAGAATTATGTTAAAGGATCAGGGGCATTGAGATAAGAAACAGCAAGAAATGAGGAAGCAGGGTAGGGACTGGAAGAGCTAAAGGGCAAAGAGAATCACTGGATTCCTCTGTCTGCTTCCTCTCTCAACACACAGATCTCCTTCTCTCCCTACTCAGGTGCTTTGTGCCCTGTCATAACAGACAAACAGGGCTTAAAAACCAGCCCTACTACTTAGCTATGTGGTCTGGAATATTTATCTAATCCTTTCTAAACCCTAGTTTCCTCATCTCTAAAACGGAGATAATTATATGAACTTCTGTCATAGAGTTGTTATGAAGATTTAATCAGATAATTACAATACACTTGTACCTAGCACATAATAAACACATGATAGATTGCTAGCTGAAAATACAGTTCTAGCTCATATTGAAGAATGAGAGAAGACACTTTCCTAGCACTCTAAGGTACATGGCCTAGTTCTAGGACATTGAATAAGTCTAAGAAGTAATTCTCTGATGAGGACATTTTAGTTTAATGCTGAACATAGCAGAACAAACACAAATCAGTAATGTTACCTACTGTCTATCTGACTCCATTTTTTAACTGTAGAATGACAGAATTATAAGCCTGGGGGTGGGGGTAAAACTATTTCAACCACTATTTCAATTACATAGTTTTAGAGTTAAAACTTAGAAATAAAACAACAATATAAGAATCATATGAGTTTGACACGTGAAACAGCAAAGAAGGACTTAGTCCCATAACAAAAGAAGCTTTATGTAATGGAGCTCAACTTTCTCAAACTTTCCTGAGGTTGCCAAGAACTCTTTTCTGAGATAAATAGTGGCAGAATGTTTGCCTCTTGACCAAATCACAAGGTTGGATTTGGAGGTGAAATATTAGCCAGTTGGATTACTGATAATATTTCACTGGACTCTATGCCTCGAACAGGCATCCGTTTCCTTGGCTGGTCATTTATTAACATCATCGTCTTGACACTCTAAGTATGCTGGCTGATGAGCAGTTCCTGGCAGCATCGGCTGATACGAGTTACTGGAATCTCTGTTTACTGGGTGATTACATAACATCTACACCTAACCGGCTAGTCACCACATTCACAGTGTTTGGCCTGAAAAGAACATCATGTTCTCCAGAGGTCTCTCATTATTCACTGATCACCTCACTTTCCCCACCTCTCTGCCTTTGCTCACTGTCTTCCCTCCAATCACTCAAGCTGTAGAAACATTTTCAGGTCCTAGTTCCAAGCCCTTTTTGACCAACATCAACCCAAGTAAAAGATAATTTGCTTTTGAATCCCCAGTGATCTTTAGTGTATTTTCCGTATGGTGCTTTGGTTTCTTATCCTGTGTTTTCCTTCCCAGTGCAATGTCTTGCTCACAATAGGCACTATTAAGAGTTGATTGAAGACTTTAACTAGTGACCCACTTCAACTAAGGCTACTATGGATTACTTGAAAATGTGAACAAATATATTAGCTTTATGAAAACCCTTGTTCCCTATGAGGAAGTTCTACTTTGTGACCCACAGTTAAATTTACTTCCTGCTTGCGCACCTCTCCAAAGGGCTTGGGAAACAGACTTTAGTCTGAAGCAGTTCTAAAATTTCATCCACAGCTTATTACTAAAATAGCTTGGCCTAGGTCTCACTTCCTGGATATTGAAATTCTGACCTAAAGTAGTGGCAGCAGAGTTCAGAATTAGGGAAACTGGAAAAGAAGGCTGTTTAAGTTGATGCTTTAAACTGAAAATGAAGCAAAGATGTTCTCCTCTTGACTGCTTTATGGATCTGCTTATTGTTAGCAATGTATATTCTACCTGGGTTAGAGAGGACCTCTTGGTTCATCAGGGTAAAAATTGGGGGATGAGGGGATATTTATATGTGCTTATTTTAAGGAATTGTTTTTAATTTTGTCATATTGAGTAACGGCATGCTTGTTATGAAATATAAAAGCCTCATCAATTACAGATGCATGCTGCAAAATGACACAGTTTCTAGTATTTGGTTTGATATACTCAAGAGAAATGAAAGAAATGACCAAAGATAAGAAGATCAGTAAATTGATAAATCTTGAATTGACTGCATAGTATACGAAACTCATCATACTATTCTGTGCACTAAAACATGTCTCCACTATAAACAAATTAAAGAAATAATAGTCTTTTAAAGCAGCACATATCCTCATATGATGAGGATTCGATCTTCAAAAGTCTCGATATCCAAAACAAGACTTTTATCTGAAATGAAAAATAAGTGGGGAGGAGGAGATTTTATTATCCAGATCACCAGTCTATGCTATCTGATTGAATCCAGAGGACTCTAAATTGCTGATGTGTTATGCTCTCCCTCAAGTAAATCAGAAAGCTATGTGTGCAGAATGATCTGGAATAGATATATGTGGTTTTAACTTCAAACACTGTGTCCTTGGTCAAGATTTCAGCCTTACCCAAGTTTAGCCAGTTCTTTCATGTTTATTTGTTTGTGGAAGGGATAGAGACAAAGGTAAATCAGAAGGAGTTTATCGTGTAATAAAATTCCTGGCAGCATATCATGGGAAAAATCTGGGCGGCACTTAGATATTCAACATATCTGCCATAATTTAAGTGTTGCCCTGAGCCATTAATCAAATACAGTACCTTCTATAGAAGTTAATTAATAACCTTCCTCCACCTTTTTTTGTTCTAACATCAGGCAAGAAAGAAATTCAGAACTTTCTACTTTAGATTAAATCTATATAGCACAAATTTTCATTCATGGAATAATCTAAGGCACCAAGTGAATTTGTCCTGTTAAATATTGTTAAATATTGCATGTTGCCTCTGCAAGTACTACCAAGGACTGGAATTCTCATATGCTTAAGGAACATTTTTTTTTCTCTTCCTCCCACCCCTGGAATGAGCTCACCTTTCTAGGGAAAAAGGCAAAAACAAAACAACAATAATAAAAACACTACATTTTTGGCCCCAACTTCATTTAATATCGGATGGTAGAAGAGATGGTAATTTTATTAACTTACCTAATACAACTAGCTTGGCACTGTATTTTAGGAAAAGGAACCCTATAGTTAAGTTTTAAAAAAAAGAAAAAGAAAAACCTTGGTAAGACCCCTTATCAGCTGTTACTTAAATAGAAAATTGTCAGGACTCAGGGACCTAATAGTACTTCAGCAGCTCTAGGTTTTGGGAAGTGGAATTATCTAAGGTAAAAGAAACTAGCAGAAAATTTGAAATCATCAGCAGCCTAGCTTTCCACATTGTTCTGTATATCAGGCAATTGTGTCCACCCAAATTCCTTCAGAAAAATCATCTATTTCAGCATTTCCTGAATTTTTATGGGGCAGAAATAGTATTTGTAGTATGCAATATTTTTTAAAAATGTTTGATGTATAATATTTGTAACATGTTTTGGGGGTACAATAATTCAATATGTATATACAATATTTAATGATTTAGTAATTAGCATTTCCATCCCCTCAAACATGTAGCATGTTTACATTCTGGAAAACTTAGGACATGTGCTCTGATAATATGCCCAGGGAAACACACATACATACATAGAAATGCACACACAGTATGAGCACACAGGAAGACATCTGTGGACCATTTCTTCACTGGTATGAATAAATCTAAGATCATATGCCATTGGGGTAGGGAATCTCTGCCCTTCAAAAAAACAAGACATTTTTTTCTAAAGCCCTTTAAACTGTGGGTTCCAGGCAAATAATTCTTTCTCACTCAAGGGTTAGCAAAACAGGAACCAAGATAAAATTGATAAAGAAGGGAGACGCCCTCCTTTCTGTTTTCAAGTAATGAACATTTACTAATGTGGGAAACAAGATGCAGGCTCTTTAGAAGCTCCAGGGCTCTGACTTTCTGTAAAATTTAGGAAGAAATCAGGAGAGGACTAGGGATGTTGCTTAGTGGTAGAGTGCTTACCTAGCATGCTAGAATCCTTGGGTTCACTCTTGGTACCACAAAAAAGACAGAAATCAGTAGATAAATTGCTTTTGTTTTCTTTCCTTTCCTCATTAGAGTATCTCTTAGCCATTTCAAAGGCCACAGCTATCTGTATTCAAAGAAAATTGAGGAAGTTTATAATGAAAGTGATAATGGTCATAGCTGCCAAGTGGGTATATGATACTGTGAACGTAATCATTTTAGCTATTTTAATGTAACAATCCAAATATTCTACTCCAATGATCACAATTCAATTTTGATAATAATAACAATAATAAGTAGTTGAAACCATGATTAAATCCAACTTCTAAGCCAGGTGACCATGTATTCAGATGTAACATTTAGTTACAACCTGTTTCCTTTCCCATCTATTTATTTTTTTGTTAGAAAGGAAAATTAAAGCATGCTAACCTAAATTGTTTATATCCTTGGAACACTCACACCAAGAGCTCATTTCCTCTCCATAGTCCTTAAAAAGCAAATGCAAATCACCATTACAAAGAGTGCAGACTCTCTAACCCATAAATCAACAATTCACCTTGCTATAATTCATAACAGGAACAAAAGCATTATACAGAAAAACACAATTAAAAACCTACAAGTACCTTAAAGATTTTGAGTGTTTTTGGTTTTTGGGTTTTTTGTTTTGTTTTGTTTTGTTTTTGCTTTTTAAATGTCTTAAAAATCTGAACAATTGTTGTAGAATATTACTAGCCTACCTTTACTTCTTAGGTTTGATTGCATAATTTTCCATCACTTAACATCAGGTACACACTTTGAGAAATGAACCATTAGGCAATTCCACATCATTGTGCAAACAGCATACACCTGCAACCCTCGGTTTAATCCCAGTACCACAAAAAAGAAAGAAATCAGTACATAAATTGCTTTTCCTTTCCTTTCCTCATTAAAGTAAATATACCTTAGCCATCTTAACGGCCACAGCTATTATTCAAAGAGAATAGAAAAATTTTATACTATGAGTGATGATGATCAAGCCTAGATTGTACAGGTCAATGGCTCAATGTGACCTCACAATGTCATCAAGAAAAAGAGTGAAAAGGAGATGTATGGGACTGCTGCTGACATAGCATGGCATACTCTTTTATGGTACACTTCTGTTTTTGTAAGTAGAAGGAATACATTAAAATAATTATAAAATGTATAGTTTAGCAAATACATAATCCACATCAGTCATTTATTCATATTTACAAGTATTGGGTACTCTACATCATATTTTTAAAGAGAGATAGGGACAGTGACAGAGAAAGCAAAAGAGAGAATCAATTTTTATTTAGTTTTTCATGTGGCTTTCGTTGCTCTGACACTTTGTTGTATTCGTGGTGCTGGGGTTTTGAACCCACGTGCTTGTGCATGCCAGGCAAAACACCATAACCACTTAGCCACTGCTTCAGTTCCTGGATATTGTACATCATTGAAGAGGACTTTTTTCATCAGTATTACCACAAACACAAGAGCAATACCTTGAACAGCAGCCATGCAGCAACTACAGCACCACTACATGATAAAAATTGTTCAGCTTCATTATGATGTTGTATGTACTGTCCATCATTGACCAAAATGTTACCATGCAACACAAGACTATGTTTTCTTATCTCCCATTAGTTATATTTACCAATTCTGTAAGACAAAATATATGTTCATAAATGATTTTTAAAATGTTTTAAGTAGAAAAATTATTTTCTTTCCAGAAAAGGCTTTAAGATATTAACTTCATACGTGTTTCCCCACTGCTACCTCTATTCGTTTGGGGAATATCAACCCTTCCTGCCAAGGTTCCTGTCTCCGTATATTCTCAGGGTATGATAGGGCTTCAGCCTTAGCCTAAGAGAAACCATCTTAAAGCATAAAATAAAAAGTTGAAATATGGGTACTGTTGACACAGAATGTACTCTGTGACAGTTTCAAAAGTCTTAAGAAAACAAGGTGTAGCTTTTTGCTTCACTGCCCTTACTGCATGGTTAGCTTCTGTAATTGCGCTTGCTTCCCACACCTGCAGACACGTTGCGCCAAATGGGTTATGATTTTTGCCTTTATAAGATCCTGCAAAAAGAGGATCAGGGCTGCTCTCCTCTCTGGCGTTTTGCTAAGGGAAACCGTCACTGGCCAGCTAATAAAGACTCTAATTTGGACTCTGGGTCATCCTCTTTTCTCTGAGGGGAACCTCATAGCAAGGGGTTCCACTATGAAGAATACTAGAGCAGTCAATGCTAGGTTCTATGGGGGAAAGTGAACTTTCAGTTGTGATCTCAGAGTGGAGGTAAAGGAACAGACAGCAGCGAAAAGGATGGTAAGTAATTAAAAGATGGGATCAAAAGGACATCCAGAAGATTCCTCAAAGGAAGCTAGAAAGAATATTGGTTTTTTAACAATTTCAAATTTATATGATGTTTATGTAAATTAGAATTGATTAAAGGGATACAATACTCTGGGTACTCAATATAAAGTACAAGGGTAATCACCAGAAACAGTAAGTTATGCCTCCATTCACACAGCGCCATGATATCCTTACCAGGGGGTTTTATCCTCTTGTAAGTAAAAATATATTTTTATTGTTGTTTATAGAGGTGTGAATCAGCTTTCCATAACTGGAATAAATACCTGAGATAATCAGTTTATAAAAACAAAAGGGTTTTTTTTTTTTTTGTTTTGCTCAAGGATTTGGTCCTTGATAGGTTGTCTCTTGCTTTAGGACCTGCAGCAAGGCCCCACATCATTGTAGCAGAATGTGGCAAAAATGTTCACCTTACGGCCAGAATGCAAAAGGCAAAAAGAGAAAGGAGTAGAATCCCACTATCCCCTTCAAGGGAACACCCCAAATAACCAAATTTCCTTTCACTAGGTCCCACCTCTTAAAGTTTCTACCTCCTCCAAAATAGCTCTAAACTGTGAACTTAAGTCTTTAACACATGGGTTTTGGGGGGAACATTTCAAATCCAAGCTATATCAGAAGGTTAAAACTATAAGCTCTAAATGTAGAGCTATATCCACCATATTTATCAGCAAACCTTACTAACAAAACTTATCAAACCTTACAAAGTTGGAAACTCTTTGAATGGCCCAGGGATATACAAATAGACCTATTCATGCACAGCAGAAGTCAGGGATAAATCCTAACTACCAAAAGGGCAGCCTGGGTAGAACAGGAATTTGGGGGTTTTTCTGATGTTGTTGTTGTTCTAGTTATTGTTCTTTTGTGTGCTTGTGTGCACAAGTGCACATGCATGTGCACAGATCCATTGCATATGTATTATTTGAATTAATACCATAAATTGGTAAATATATTTTCAAGAATACATGAGATGAAAAAGAAAGAGATGGCATGTAGAATGCCTCAGTCTTGAATAATGTATAATTACCAGTCTCTAATTAATAAATTGATAAAAATCAAGTATACCTTCTGATCATAGTGATGCATACCTGTAATCCAGAGTCTCGGGAAGATCACAAGTTTGAGGCCAGGCTCAGCAACTCTAGGAGAAACCTTCAGCAACTTAACCTGCCTCCAAATAAAGAATAGAAAGGCCTGGGATGTGGCTCAGTGGTAAGGTGTCCCAGAGTTTAATCTTTAGTATCAAGAAAAAAGAAGAAGGACAAAAAAGGAAATAATGAAAGAAAGAAATTTCTTCTTTCTTTAAGACAGGAAAGAAAAACCAATTTCAGGTGATTAGACAAAAAATTAAGTTGTCCTAATTTCAGCATAGAATGCCCTCCAGGATTTTCTCTTATTTTAGTCCTTCTGTTAAACAAAAAAAAAGGAGATTTCAGTAGAATGTTATGGAAGAAAGAAATAAAAAATACCTCTTATTTGGAAGTACATATATGATGACGGTCCTGAGAGACTACAATGGCCTTCTGGGCTCAAACTCACGCGTATGAGCCTGGAAGACTGCACTAACTTTATGAAAGGATTTTAGGTAAGATTAAAGGAAGATTCAGCCAAAATCAAAAAATAAAGGCAAGATTAAATTAAGTTTTCACTGGCTGTTCTCAGATAATTACAAAGCATATCATATTGCTTTTAAAATATGTAACTAAATTATTTGAAAACTTGTGTTAAATTGTTCATATTTTAATTAAGAAACAATACAAAAAGTTAAAAGATAAAGAAATAAATTAATCTGTTTACCAAAGATTATGTTTAGTTCCAAAATCCAATAGAAACCTAGTAAGTTTAATTAAAATGTGATTTAACCTTCTAAAAATGGAATCTGCATAGAATGTACAAATATGCTAACCGGTGACTTCAAATACCATAGCCCTTTCTAATATTTTAAAGTAGCAGTCAGAACTGGCTAGGAAAAAGACAGATTCAGCCAATACCTGCAGACATGAACAGGAAAATTTCATCTCATCTTAATGCGAGGGCAGACAGGCACATTTACAGAAAGTTACTGGTGGCCAGGTAAGCCTTTCACAAAAACAGGCATTTCTCTTCCTGGTGAATATATCTTGACATGTGAATTTTAATGTTTTCTACTCTCTTTCTACAGTTTTATACCTCCTCCACATAGCCCAACCCATCTGCTACCTGAATCAGTGCACTGCCGTCTGAGCGCATGCCTCATCTCCACTGAGGATTACCAGGACAATCTAAGAGGGAAGTGGGTTGTCAATGGTTACCAACTCAACTACAGCAGCTACTAGGGCAAGAATTGAGAGTTGAGTCTAAGCCCATAAAAGCCAAGTAAGCCAACTGTCAGGTGCAATCCTATGTAATCAATAGAGCTACAGTTGAAGAGTGAAGGGTGGATTTTAATGTGGCCAGATATAAGACCCAATTCTGACAACAATCTAGTACATTTCCAAGATAGTAATAGGAGAGAGGAAGGAAGCAGCAACACACACAAGGATTATTACCAAACTTGATTTATTTTTTCAAATGGAAGCCTCCAGTTTGGGAGACCAGTGCAGTCAGCAGGTTATCTGTCACCCTTATGAAGGTGTTCTGATGCTGTTGCCCACATGCTGCTCTTTTAATCAGGATAGAGCTATGAATAAGCTCTATTGAAGTTTTCTAGAATCATCATACTGAGGAAAATGCCTAGAGGTCATAGTAGGAAAGATATTAATCTTTGTCTTTTGGGAGTCAACATCCTACTAAGGATGAACTGGAAATGATTAACGCTTCCCTTCTCTCCTTACCAGAAGACAAGTATTTTCTTTATTTGAATAGACAGAAAAGCCTTTTTTTCCATATAGGGAATAAAAAACAAGCTGCTTTTACAGGCAGAAAAAAGCAGTTTTCACCAGATTATCTACAGAAGTAACCCAGCATTGGAACAATAATGTTCTCCTAGTGGTTTTCAATGGAACTGTCACATATTATAGTTACGTGGCAAATACAAAGCTGCTTCAAGCGAATCTTCTGTATCAGAATTCCATGAATACAGTAGAAATATGAGTATGGAGCAAAAGAGGAATGTGGATAAGCAAAAAAGAATGGCATAAAACAATGGAAAGATTTTAATGAGAAATAGGTACAGAAAGAGGAGTTTCCATTCATTTTTTGGGTATAATATTGAAATCCTAACAAAAATCTATTTCACTGTCAAACAAGTAGCCTCTGTGCCCTCTTTCTGGCCTGCCTGCTTCCCTTCATGATCTCATCTTATTCATATATCCATGAGAATCGAATTCACCTAGAGTTCTGACACGCAACCCTTGTTTATTTAGTGTAGGTTATGTTAAAATCTGTGTTGAAAGAATGAGTAATCAAATTAATGTGTAACTTGAATAGTATTTATCCTTTTTCTATCTCCTTCCTTCTGTTATCTTTATTAATTTTTAACCTTTCAACACTTTTCAGAAATTGAGAGACTTATCATTTGTGTGTGGGAAACTCTATTTTGGTATGCAATGAGGGAGATTTTCTTGATCATTTATGCTCTGAGTACTTCAGGCTTTTTTAAAAATCTTCCATATTTATTGACAACTCAAAAATCTTACAGGTCACTGTATTTTATACATTTGTTAGTGAGATGGCAAGCTTTTCTTTAAAATCCTTCTTTCCCACCTGTGGGAGTATGGAAGCCATAATAGTGTCGGTGTTGTCTTAGCATGGAATCTCATTTAAAGGGGCACGTGGCTCATTTTTCTTATATATATATTTAATATGGCTGTTTTGTTCTGGTAAACAATATAGAAAAATACAAATGTGAGAATTAATATCACTTGGAGTCCAAACCCAAACATTTCCAATGTTAGCATTTTTCTGAACATACACAACAACGTATTTCTTTACCTACAGACACATATGAAAATGAACATACAGTTTTACATGAAGGAGATTGTTTTGCTCAGGATATGTGAAACATAAATTTTGCACTCAACCATATCTTGGTCATATTCCCATGTTCACAAAGAATATGGTCATGTTCCCATATCCACATACACAGAGCCTCTTGTGACCTGTAAGGATCATACTCATTCTGACCCTACCGGCCTCTCCAATCTCATCAGCATCTTCTCTCACCTTTGTCATCCCCCTTCAATGATTGGCATCCCTTGTCATTCTCAAGCTCACAATGCTCATTCCTATCTGAAGGTCTTTTTTCTATTTCCTTTTTCTTGATGTGTTAGTTAGCTTTCCATTATAATAACAAATATTTGAGATAATCAACTTATAAAGAGAAGAGATTTATTTTGGCTCACAGTTTTGAAGGTTTCAGACCATCATCCGTTGGTCCCATTGCTTTGGGCCTGTGATGGCACATCATGGCAGGAGCATGTGACAGAGCAAAATGGCCAGGAAGTAAAAGAGAAAAAGAGGAATGGAGTGAGGTTCCATAATTCCCTTTAAGAACACATCTCCAGTGACATAAAAACTCCTACCAGAGCCCACTTCTTAAAGACTCCACCACCTCCCAAGAGCACCCAGCAGGGGACTGAGCCTTCAACACAAGGGCCTTGTTGGGGGGCACATATGATCCAAACTATAGTACTTGGAATGCTCTTCCTTCAGTTCTTTTTAAACAGACTGCCTCATACTTGCCATTCAGGCTGCAATTCAGAAGTTCTCTCTCCAGAATGGCCTTCAATGACTCTACCTGAATGGGTCACCCAGTCCCTCTACAGCTCATCATTCTTATATAGTTTTACCTTTGTCTGAAGTTTTCTTATTAAGTTGTCTAGTAATTAGCTAGAAAATTTTAAATGAATTCTTTAAACAGCATAAGGAACTCTATAAACCATCCAAATCAATCAAGACATTATCAAAACCCAAGATTCTAAGAACAATTGGTATGACTTTAGAATAACTATGGATCACTGACTAACATCTACACACACACACACACTCAACTGTAATTTCTTCAGAATCCTCATGGGTACTATAGATGTTAAGCAGTTTAAACAATATTTTGATAGCTTTATTATAACATTTATAAAACATAAGACAGTTGCAAATATTTTAATTTTAGGCTACATAAGCTTCCAATCAATCCAAACTACTTTATTTGTCAGGAAGATTTAAAGTTTAGCTTAAATGATGAATCTCCTAAGGCATAAAAATCATCATAAAATACTTTCTTTTCAAAGATATACTGATCAATAAATAACCCAGCAATGCAATCTGGAGTCAGATTTTGTATGAACTGTTATAAGCATAAACTATTATCATTTGATAAAAAATCTCTTATCAAAGAGATAAAATAAATGTTCAGAAATATTGAGAAAGAATGATCTGGTTCATTAACATAACATTAGGAACTAGAAGAAAAGGGAGGCTAATAAATCTGAAAGTCATTTTAAAAGAACAATTCATGCAATTTAAAATGACAAATGAAAATCACTCTTTTTAGGGGGTTTCAGTTGTTTCTTAGCAATAAGCACAGAGGACTTTAATAATCTCACCTAGAAATGCTCATGAATGCAGACTATGAATGCAAAACAACTAGCAAGAAAAAAATGCTATAGACTTCACCATAAAGTGCTTATAGTTTTCTTTTTTCTTTCTTTCTTTCTTTCTTCCTTTCTTTCTTTCTTTTTTTATAGAGAAAGAGGGACAATGAGAAAGAGAGAATCAATTTTATTTAGTTTTTCATGTGACTTTCATTGCTCCAACAGTTTGTTGTGTATATGGTGCTAAGGTTTGAACCTGGGTCTTCGCACATGCCAAGCAAACACTGTAACTGCTAAGCCACCACTCCAGTCCCCTTATAGTTCATTTTGCTGAAAATATGTATCTTCCAATTTGAAGTATATTTGAAAATTAGGTGTGTCCTTCTTGTTGAATTGTATTTTCAGGTCAATTTGGCCTTGGGTGATTATTAAATATGGAATTGTTACTTCTGTCAGGACTTGAACTCATAAAGCAATAAAACCTTAATTTCATGACTGCACAAAAAGTTCATCTGTGGAAATACCTACTGTAATTCAACTATTGCATTAAGCATTCTGAGATTTCCAAATGATATTAAATGGTGAGATTAATAATTCTGGAGATGGTTATTCTAGAATTCTGGCATGAATGTATTAAGCAAATTACAGGTCTTTGGGAGGTCTTCCTTAACTCCCCAAACACCAATAAGCAAGATCCATTTGCACAATCCAATTTTTTACAGGGGCCCCTCTCAAAATACTTTAAAGGGTCTTAATGATTCCATATACACATTCCAAAAATTTGTGTGGGTTGTTGCATATCCATTGCCAATTCAGTCAGCCGATCCATAGAGCTCTAATTCTGAACCCCTCCAAAGTCCTAGTTATGCTGTTTGATAAATCCAACTGAAGACAATATTGTAAAGTGAAATTGAAATTCAGAGGGAAAAAAACTTAAAAGCTTAAAACTTTATAGGAGTTATTTCTACCGCTAGAGGAAATTGATATCTTTCACTGGAAATCTCTCAATTTGCCTCTTCTCTCATTAATGTTGAAACTTGTGGCCACCAGCCTTTTCTCATAGGCAGAAGCATACCAGAGGGACCCTCAGCTTCCATTGCTCCTTCACTTAATCAACATGAAATCATAAAATTTGCAGAGATGTATCTCTGCCCAAAATAGAGTCAAGATTTTCTATAGTGTAACAGCTAATCATCTCTCCATTCCTAAATTTTTTAATCCATAATGGCATTTTGTATTTACCTACAGTTAACTCAAAAGAGCATTAGTGTTGCCCAAAAGAGAAGCCCTATTGTGGGGAGGGTGCTGGAGATAGATTCCAGGGGTGCTTTACCACTTGAGTACATTCTCAGCCATTTGTATTTTTTAATTTTGAGACAGGGCCTTGCTAAGTGGCTGAGGCTGACCTTGAACTTGCAATCCTCTTACTTCAGCCTTCTAAGTTGCTGGGAGTACAGGAGTGCACCACTGTGTCCTGCAAGTAAAGCCCTATCTTGTCCCATAGATAAATTTTACCTCTACCCTTAGAGAAACAAGAAAAACATTAAGAACTTTAAAATAGTAGCCTGATAGTTTGAATGAATGAATGAATTAGGTCTGAATTACAGATAGACGTGGAAAACAGTAAAACTTCACAAATCAGTACAGTATGAAATGTTTTACTTAAATACGTTTTATATAAAGATACAGATGTACAATAAATATATAGAAATAGGAAAACAGACTCTTCACCATTCTTAATGATTGTCTCTGATAGAGTAGGATTTGATATATGATATAAATAGGGCTTTGATTCTATATGATTTTATTTTCAAAAAGAAAATGAAAACCAACATGGCCAAATATTGACAGATTATGAATCCAGCTAGTAGATACATGAATGAATAAATACATTCTGACATTTCCAGAAAAGCTTGTCACAGAGAAACCCTCCAACAGATAACAATTGTAAGCTCGGAACAAGATATAAGAAGCAACTATTTGAAGTCACTGTAAACCTAAAGGAGACAGAAATTGGAGGAAGGAAATTACACCGTGTGCATTCTAGATATATAATACTTTGACTCAGGATATTCTTCAGTCATCATGTCTCACCTACAATTCAAACAGAAAGATGTGGATTGTTGGTATGAGCTGTCAGGACAGAGTCTGGATGGAAGCATTCTAGTGGAAAATAACAGCCGGAGGGCTAAAAGAACCTAGCAAAGATATGGCTATTGTGCTCCGTAAGTAAGAGGAGTGTGGAGTCCAGCATAATAACTTAGTAAATATCTTGGGCTCTCAGCACACTCACCTGAGCAAAACAAAGAATCAAACTTTTGCCTAATATCCAGGAATTCCATTGCCTGCTGTTACATGCTAGACATAGTGAATGATATATTGCAAAGACACTCGTATTCTATTATCTTCATCTGAACTGTGTTGATTTTCTTTCCCAATAAGTAATCAAACTGACAAGTTTATAGATCACCCCAACTCCCAGGCAGTGCTGCAGTGTTGGTGTTGGAGGAGGAAGCAGTCACTGAGGAGAAGGTGAACCCTTCTTTCTGCCCAGATGGTTTAATTCTTGATGATGCTAAACATGTGCAAGGAGTCTGTTATGGTTTAGACATTAGGTGTCCTCCAAAAGCTCATGTGTGAAACAATGTAAGAAAGTGTAGAGGCGAAATGATTGGGTTATGAAAGTCTTAACTCAATCAGTGATTTGATCCCCTGATAAGGATTAACTGAGTGATAACTGTAGACCAGTAGGGTGTGGCGGGAGGAGATGGGTCCATGTGGGTGTGCCTTTTGGGTATATACTTTTTCCATGTTGAACAGAGCTCTCTGCTTCTTAGTAGCGTGTTCTGAACTACTTTCCTCCACCACACCCTTCCACCATGATGTTCAGCCTCATCTAGAGTCCCTAGGAATGGAATCAGCAGTCTGTGGACTAAGACCTCTGAAACTGTGAGCCCCCAAATAAACCTTTCCTCCTCTAATTGTTCACATTGGGTCTTTTGGTCACATCAATGGAAAAACTGACTAAAACAGAGTTCCATTGCTCTTTTCTCTCTATCCCATCTCCTTTTATCCCCAGAGGCAGCGGCAGTTGGAGGAAATACAAAAGAGTGGGGATTCTAAAGACTAACTCTCTGCCAGAACAATGGGAGATGTTAAGGATGGATACCAAGAGCTGGAGAGTATCAGGAATATATTCCAGGGAGGATGGAGCTAAAGAAAATGATTCTATAAAGTTGTGAATGAACTTTTGAGAGCCCTTTAAAGCTGTAAATATATAGATCTAATCCCAAATAGCAGTTCAATACAGTAGCCCCCATTTATGAGCAGGGCAGACATTCTAAGAGCATCAGTGGATGCCTGAAACTACAGATAGTACTAAATACATTATATACTGTTTTCTTCCTATACATACCTACTTATGACAAAGTTTAATTTGTAAATTAGGCACAGTAGGAGATGAAAAATAATAATAAAATAGAGAAATCATATCAATATACTCTAACAAAAGTTATGTCACTCTCTCTCTCCTTCAAACCTTTTTCTAAATATGTGTATCCTTCTCCTATTTGTTGCAAATGGCTTGGCACCTCTTGTTTCAAGGGATCCTTTGCTGAAATCTTCATATAGGCCCAATTTTTTCTGGTTCAACATGTTGTCATCAATCAAAATGTTTTCTGTTTATCTCTTCCATTCACAAATTTGAAACCCTTTTAATCTTAGCTAAGCACTTATCACAGATTGTGGCTACAACTTTTGCAGTGTTACATGCAATGGTAAAATAGAATAAATTTCTTTTTCCTTCTTCACAATCTTACAGCTTAGTTTCTTTTTTTAAGAGAGAGGACAGTGAGAGAGAGAGAGAGAGAGAATCAATTTTTATTTAGTTTTTCACATAGCTTTAATTGCTCTGACACTTAGTTGTTTGTGTACATGAGTGCTGGGGTTTGAACCCATGTACTCATGCATGCCAGGCAAGCGCCATAACTGCTGAGCCACATCTCCAGCCCCCATCACAGATTTATTCTTACAGTAGGTTTTAGCAATCTTCACATAGAATTTTTTTCTTTCTTTATTAAGTAAAAACTTTCACCTTTTTCCATAAAAGATTCAGTTTATGGCTTCTTTTTCACATATTTGAATTGCCAGCATCACTACTCTCATACTTCAGAGTCATCATTCAGTAAATTAAGGGTTTACTTGAATGCCAGCACTGCAATTTCACAACTGTCAATCTGATGATCTAGATGGCTACTCAGTGACTAAGGAGAAGGTAGCATACACAGTGTGGATATGCTAGATACAAGGATGATTCATGTCTTAGACAAGGCAAAGCAGGCGAGCAGGACATTTCATAACTTCAATCAGAACAACATGCCACATAAAACCTATGGATTGTTTATTTCTTTTAGATTTCATTTAATACTTTTGGGTTGTGATTTACCATGGCTAACTGAAGACACAGAAAGTAAAAGCACAGATAATAGGAGGTTACTGCATAAGATATGTCACTGACCAGATCTCAAACTGGCCCCTTGTGGTACACACACATAATAGATGTGAAAATCATTGCACAGGCTTAGAAAACTGAATTGGCATGGACCCACAGTCTACAAAAGACAGGCAGAACATATACCTAACAAGCTTAATGTTTAGCTAAAAGAAAAGAAAAGCCATGATTTAAATAAGACCTATATTCATCAAGGATATTGGTCTATAATTTTCTTTTATACTTTTTTCCTTTCTTTGTTTCTGTTTTTTTTCACCATATCGTGTTCCAACAAGATAATACGAATTTCCTTCAGTGAGTTTGGAAGGGTTCCAACATCCTTGATGAACATAGAAGCAAAAATTCTTAATAAAATACTTGCAAATACAATTCAACATGAGATTAAAAAGATCACACACTATGATCAAGCTGTTTTCATTCAAAGGATACAAAGATAGTTCAACACACACAACTCAATAAAAACAATATATCACATAAAGTAGAATCAAATAAAGATAATAAATCAAATAAAATCAATAAAGATAAAAATCAAATGATCATCTCAATGTATACAGAAAAGTCTTTGATGGAATTCAATATCTTTTCAAAATAAAAGCCAGAATAAATTAGGTATAGATGAATCATACCTCAACATAATATAGGCTATATATGGCAAAACCATAGCCAACATTATAATGAATGAGGAAAACTCTAAGATTAGAAAAAAATAAAAGCATTCAGTCTCGCCACTCTTATTCAATACAGTGCTGAAAAGATTAGCCATATAAATTGGGGAGAAAAAAAAAGAAGAGAAAAGAAAAAGAAAATTAAATAGATAAAATGAATAAAATATCACTGTTTACAGTTGATATGATTTTATGCTTAGAAAACCCTAAATACTCCACCAAAAGACTCTGAGAACTGATAAACAAATTCATCAAAGTAGAGGATATAAAATCAAATACAAATATCAGAAGCTTTTTTATACACCAATAATGAACTCATCAATAAAAAAATATGGAAATAATCCCAGTCAAAATAGCCTCAAAAACTAAATAAAATAAAATACTCAGGACCAAACCTAACTGAAGAAGTGAAGGGCCTCTACAAAGAAAATTGCAAAACACTGAAGAAAGAAGTTGAAGAAGACACTAGAAAATGAAAATATACCCCATGTTCATGGACTGGGAGAATTAATATTGTTAAAATCGCTATAGTACACAAAGTAATCTACAGCTCCAAAGCAATCCCCATTAGTATACTAATGACATTTTTTCAAAAAACTAGAAAAGAATCCTAAAATCCACATGGAAGCACAAAAGATTCCAAATAGCCAAAGCAATGTGGACCAAAAAAAGTAATGCTAGAGACATCACAACACCGAATTTTGAAATGTACTATAGAGCCATATTAACAAGAACAGTATGGTATTGTCACAAACATATACTTACACCAATGGAATAGAAGAGAGTACCAAGAAATAAAGCCATGCATCAAAAGCCATTTGGTTCTCAACAAGATGCCTAAAACAATCATTGGAGAAAAGATAACACCTTCAAGAAATGGTGCCAGGAAAATGAGATATCAGCATGTGTAAGATTGAAATTAAACTCTTATCTCTCATTCTGAAAAAAAAAATCTAGTTAAAATGAATCAAAGACCTTAACCCATTGTGTCTCAAGTTTTCAATTCTGCAAATATTTCAACAAAATTGACATAGATGCATTAAAATAGGTTTGAAATACAGAGCTTATGTTTTAATATTATATTATCATAAAGTATATTACTCTTATTATTATATAATTATGTTATATATAACATATAATTATGTGTATATATATATATATATTCCATAGGTATTATACACATGGGATGATAAGATAAAATGAGTTAATGTAAGAACCCAAACTTTGAAACTACTAGAAGAAAACACAGGTGAAAAAAAATTCAACAAATTTAGCCATCAGGGAATGCAAATCGAAAGTACTTTGAGATTCCCCTCTCACCCCCATCAGAATAACTGTTATCAAAATAAAGAAAAAATTGCTGTAAAGAATGTGGCAACAAAAGGACCCATATACACTGTTGCTGGTGGGGATATGTATTAATACAGTCAATATGTAAAATAATATGGCTGTTTCTCAAGAAAATAAAAATAGAACTAATGTATGATACAGCAATACCACTTCTAGGTATTTATCCAGAGGAAATGAAGTTAGAATACAAAAGAGATAACTGCATAATAAACACATGTTTACTGGAGCACTATTCACAATAGCCAAAACATGGAACCAGCTCAGGTCCCCATTAATAGGTGAATGGATAAAGAAAATATGTATGTGTGTATACACACACACACACACACACACACACACACACATACACACAATGGAGTATTATTCAGTCATAAAAAAACAATTAAATTCTTCTACTTGTAGGAAACTGGATAGAACTAGAAGATATGATGTTAAGCAAAATAAACCAAACACATGTTTAGTTTTTCCTCATATGTGGAGAAAAATGACCTGAAAGTTGAAGTGGCACTATTAGGGAAAGGCAAGGGAAAGTGGGGAAAGAAGAGAGGTAAAAATAAGAAAGTAAAAGATAGAAGAAGGAAGGGGAAAAGGATAACCTGAAATAGAACAGGGACTACTGGGGTTTGTAAAGTGGGTCAGAGTGAAGCGGGGGAAGATAGGTGAAGGAAACAGGGGATACGACCAAAGCTTGATGCATGCATGTATGGAAATGCCAGAGTGAAATGCAGCAAGTAGTACAATTAGTATGTTAATAGTTATGATAATAATTTGTAAACCAAAGTGTGATAACTATATATTATACTAGCTTCAAGAGAAAAAGAAAGTTTAGAGCAAAGAAGAATTACCTGGAATAAAGAGAACATTACATACTGATAGTCTATCAATAAGTCTATCAATAGTCTATCAATAAGATATAACTATCTTGTGCGTTACTTAACAACAGAGCCTTAAATACATGACACAAAAATTGATAATCAAAACTAAGACTGGAGATTTAAGCACTCTCATTAGTCAATAGAACAAGTAGATAAAAGTCAACAATGATACAAAAGAACAGAGCCACGCTATTTGTTTTTCTCAGTTTTTGCATTGCTGTGACCAAAATACTCAACAAGAACAACTTACAGAAGGAAAAGTTTATTTGAGGCTCAGAGTTTCAGAGATCTCAATCAATAGATGGCCGATTTCACTGCTCTGAACCCAAGGTGAGGCAGCACACCACAGGAGAAGGACCCAGTGAAGGAAAATTGCTCTGCTCATGGTAAGGTCAGGAAGCAGAGAAAGAGTGGGGAAAGGGCCCCAGAGAATATGTACCCTTCCAGAGCATCCCCCAGCAATCCACCTTCCCCAGACATGCTCCACCTGCCTAAAGTTGCAAAACAGTCAGTCCATTCAAACCAGGATGCACATTTTAGGTTACAGCTCTCATAAGCCAACCATTTCACCTCTGAATATGCCTGCATCCACACAGGAGCCAAACCTTATCAGGTATCTTAACAGTCTATTTTGGTATATGTTTCATGTGCACTCAAATAGAATATGCATTCTGTCATTTCGTGGTATATTTTCATAGATGCTAATTAGCTCCAATTAGTTAATAGTGTTATGGTTTGATATGAGATGTAACCCAAAAGCTCCTATTAATCCAGGCATATTCATAGGTAAATGTCTATCTTCCCTGTAGCCCTTTCCCCCTTTCTCAGTCTCTTCTTCCTAGTCATCATGAGTGTAGCAGCCCTCCTCCACCACACCCTTCCACCATGATGTACTCCATATCCTTGGGCCCAGAGCAACAACAGAGTTGGCCAACCATGGGTTGAACCTCTGAAATTGTGAGCCAAAATAAAATTTTCCTCCTCTAAGCTATTCTTGTCAGATCTTTTCGTCACAGTGATGAAAAGCTAACTAACACATATCCTTTGGGTCAAAACAAGACTTCACAAAGTTTTACATATAAACCATATAAAATATGTTCTCTTAGCATAATGGATTAAACTAAAATTCAATAACAGAAAGATAACTGGAAAATTTCCAAATATTTTGTAATTAACTACAATTTTAAATAATTCATGGATCAAAGAGGAAGATGTGAAGGGAGACTGAAAAATGTATGAACTGAGTGAAAATGAAAATTTGTAGTAGCAAAATCTGTGAGATGTAGCTAAAACAGTGTTTAGAGGATGACCTGTAACATTTAACTCTTATTTAAAAAGCAAATTTATCAACTGAACAAATAACTACTTAAACTGGAAAAGGTAGATCAAACTATACCCAAAGCAAGCAGAAGGAAGGAAATATTAAAGGTTGGAATTGAAACAAGTAAATCTGAAAACAGAAAAATAATACAGAAAATCAGCAAAATTAAATATACATGTGTTGAAAACAGTAAAACTGATAATCCTCTAATAGAATGCAATATTGGTACACTTGGAAACATTCAGTTGAGCAGAAAAGTCAGAAACAAAAGAGCACAGTCTCTTCTATTTAACTTAGATGATGCAAAATTCATCTATATTGATGAATGTTCTGATTTCTCAGAAAAATACTTGCATATGATGAGTGATGATTTTCTAGAAGGCAACATAAGGGAACTTTTGGAATGATGGAAATCTTCTGTATCTTGATTTGTGTGGTAGTTATAAGAATGTACTCATTCATCAAAACTCATTTAATTTTACTCAGTATTTTTGAAATTTGCCATAAATAAATTTTATCTTAATTAAGAATCATTTAGCAATCTGTTCCCACTCCTAGCCAGTTATTCTTCAGAAATCTTGGAGTCCAAACTTTAAGCTCCATCTAAATCCTTTGTACTCTCAGTGAGTTTCTCAAGAAAAAAATGTATTATCATTCTGTTATAACCTACAACAATTTTCCTCTTTAAGAAACTGTGCACTCAGAAAACAGCTTTCTAGACCATCTTGCCATCATAAGAGTGTATTTAATTACCTATGCAATTAAGCACATTTTTAAAGAGTTGGGCTCAGGAATTAACCCAGGGTCCTTCTAACTTTCCCTCAATAAAATTTTAGCCAGCTGTGGTTGCACACGCCTCAGATCCCATCATCGTGGCTGGCAAGGCAGAAGGATCACAAGTTCAAGGCCATTCTCAGCAACTTAGGCCCTAACCAACTTAGCAAAACTCTGTCTCAAAATGAAAAACAAAATAAAATAAAGGGCTGGATATGTGGCTCAGTGGTTAAGTCCCCCTTGGTTCAATCCCTGGTACCAAAAAATAAAATAAAATAAAATAAAATAAAACAATTAAATTAAATTTCCAACAGCTCTTGTTAGCAAACAGTCCATGAGAGAAGTGAGGGTATGATAAGAGTAGAGCTGGACAATCAGCTCCTGATTTACATTTAGAAAATGGATGAAACTCAAACACTCCAAGCAACACTCGGTGAACTTCTGGAGATGGGGCAACAGTGACGCCACAACTTTTCACCTTCACCTCACCTCCGTAGGTCGCTACTGTCTGTTTTAAAAGAATGAACAGCAAGTTTCTGCTGATAAAGAAATCAACCACTTCATCTTGAGATAGTACTACAAATTGAAAGTGAAAGAAATTTTTAACAAAATGTTAGATACTTAATGTTTTACTGATTATAGCCTATGCTCCCCTTTCAAACTGTTATCTTCATCCCTTTCAAAAAATCTTTTTAGAGGCTGGAGCAGTGGCATGCACAAGGACCCAGATTCGAACCTCAGCACTACATATACAACTAGGTATAAATGAAAAAAAAAATGATTCTCTCTTTAAAAAAGCAAAGCTTTTTAAAGTTTGCTAACTTATAGCCACAGGTCCAGTTACATACATCTTTCCCTAGATGATATCACCTGCTCTGTGAACAACACAGAGATGTCTCTCACTGAGTGAAATAAGTCAATCTCAAAAAACCAAAGGTCAAATGTTCTCTCTGATATGTGGAAGCTAACCCAAAATAAGGAGTGAACAGAGGAACAGACAAAAGGGAAGGAAATGCAGGAAGGATGAATGAATAGAGAAGTTCATGGAAGGAGTCAGACTTAGCTTTTTCATGTTTGTGTGTGAACACATCATAGTGAATCTCATCAACATGCATATCAGTGAGTCAGTAAATTAAAAACAAAAAGAAGAACTACTAGTGTTGGATGGGGGGACGAGTGGAGTGGAGGGAAGGGAACGGAGAGGCAGGGTTTTGGGAAGCGAAATGCTGGGGACTGAATTAGAATAAGTTATTATGCATACATTTATAAAAATGTCAGTGTTCATCATATTGTTGAGCCCATTTGTTTAATTAACTGAGTATTGCAAGGAGTGGCAATAGTTCTGAGGGCAATGAGATGTATGTCCTTTGGAACTACCCTAGATCAAGTTTGGTGAATGTGACTGTGACTTTCCCTTAATCTGTAATAAGGGAAAACAATCATTATTCAAAGAGAACATTATATAAAATTTATAATTACATATTAGTTAAAGTAATTGCAGTTTTTCTTAAATGTTAAGCAAAGACTCCCCTCTTTGACAGTTAAGGGTTTACCTTTCCTCCATGGGCTTTGCTCATAGGAGCAAAATAACTTCAAGAATAACATGGCAAATCTAATTAGTATGCCTTACTATAGTCAGACTATATAATCTGCACAAACATTTTATGATAAAAGTAAATTTGCTAAATATAACTTATAATTTGTAAATTACCTGTTGCTTAAAATTACAAAGTAATATCATGCAAAATGTGAATTAAATAAAATGTATTTTGTCTTTCACACACATTATATTCCTGTGATTTTTCTTCTCACTCCCTATATCTTTCATCCAGACAGTTGATATCCAACGTAGAAGCTATTAACTACATGGGGCTATTTAAATTATAGTTCAAATTATTTAAAATTAAATAGAATTAATAGTTCCAGTTTCTCAGTGGCACTGGCCACATCTCAAGAACTTAGTAGTCATAGGTAGCTTGTTGATAGCTATTGTATTGAACTGCACAAATACAGAACATTCTCATCATTGAAGGAAGTTCAGAGCTGGTCTAGACTGCTGGAGTCTTTTTGCTCTCCCCTCATCACAAGTCTCCCCACCCGGGCCATGCCTTTACAAGCAACTCCCACATTTTCCTCTTTTCCATTCTTTTATCCTCAGTACTTCCCTGAGCCTTCTCATGTTGCCCGATAGAAAGAACTGCTTTGTAGTTCCTTCCGTGAAGTCATTTCTCTCAAATTAAATACTTTGATAAACAGGTCCATGCTTGAGCAAGTTAATACACAGAGGCGATGTGTTCTTTCTCCAAGGTAATGCATTTGCATTTCAGCTGAAAGCTTCTGGAAACAGTATGCATTTATACAAAGTATTGACTCTGAAGTGGTGGCTTTAGGCACCATGGTAGCCTGGTACCTTGGAGAACAGATCTCAGAGTACCTTTAAAGCACCTTTCAGATCACTATATCTTTTTGGCCTGGTCACCTGCTGTTGCCTTGGGTCACTACACTGATTTGTCACCTAGGAATATTGGTCTATCCCTAAGTATTACCATAACACCCATAAGATTTGCACATGTGATAAGATGTTTATGAATAGTAGATTGAAAGAAATGTTTGTTCTGCTTGTAACTATGAAAATTGTTAGAGTTTTGGGTGGGGTTTTGGTATCAGAATCCATTTATTCTTTGTCCATTCTGGGATGCCTGCCAAGGCATCACACAAACAAAAAAATCAAAGCAAAATAAGATACAACACAAGCCTCTTAGTAATAGCTTGGCAAATGCTCCCATATCCTCCAGGACAGAGCTTTCAAAAAACTGAACTAGTATAAGTTTAGGCCAGGAAATATTTTCAAAAAAGAATTCTCATCCCCTACATTAAGTATTATCTCTCCTTGGAACAATCAATCAGACAAACAAACTCAACAACATCTCTTTTAATGCTGATTACATATATTGGCATAGAAATAGCACTAGCTTGCCAGTAATGGTTTATTCACTGGATCACAGAGAGGTGAGAGGCTGCTGAGCCCGAGGGAACAGTGCTGCCTTGTGAGCCTACCACATGCAGCAAGAATTGCAAGAGAAATTCTTACGTCTTTAGAAGACCCCAATTTCATTATATGTCCAAAGAAATGGAAAAAAAGAAGAAGATACATAGGCCTTCTTCAGAAGAAAATCATATGCCATATACAATATCCCACATTCTGGATTCAGCTCATTGTTTCCCTATAATGCATTTACCTTGATCTTCTATATGTAAAAATGTTTATGTAACTGAACTAAACTGAATGTTCACAATAATAATCATATCAGTGGCATATCTCCAGTGTTTTATTTTTTGGATTTTAGTTATTTTTATTATTTATAATAATCAATACATATAGTTTTAATGGCTAAGAAGTTTAAAACAATAAAGCAATAACCTGAACTCTCCTTACCTCTTCACAGGCTATCAATTTATTTCTTTTCAGCTATTTTTCTAGTAATTACTTGAATATGTATATATAAACACATGAACACATATTTATGACTATGATATTCATTGTTATGAATGACAGACATTGAACCTAAAAATACACACACACACACACACACACACATATGAATATTGTAAATAACTTGGTTATCCAAATTTTTCTTATTGATTTATATAACGTTTATAAAGAATAGTTCTTTTCATTTGTTTTTCTATTTTGATAATGATCTTTGCCATTGTGGTGGACTAAAGGTGGCCACGAACTCTTTGGTGATCCTCCCATCAAGAAGTGGGGTCTGTGGTACCTCTGCTTCAACACAGCTGTGTTCTGTGATTACTTGGACCAATAGAATATGGTGCAAATAAGGCTGTACCAGTTTCTATGCCCAGTCTGTAAGAGATTTAAGCTTCTACTTCCTGTCCCTTGGAATACTTGCTCTTGAGATCTAACCACCATGCTGTGAGGTATTCCAAGAAGCCTTGTGGAGACACCCAAGAGAAGAACTGAGGCCCCTAGTGGACAGTCCAAGCTGAACTACAGGCGACTGTCAACACCAAGTCACCAGCCAAGTGGGTGAGCCACCTTGGAAGTGAATTCCTAGCCCCACTCTAGCTGATGCCACCAGGAGAAAAGACAATGAATAAGCCCTACCCAAATTATATATTCATGAATAAAAATTGGGGGTTTTTCTTGTCAATAAATTTTGAAGCATTTTTTAGGCAGCAATAAATAAGTGCATGTATCTTTATTCTTCTTTCCTCTTTTTTATTAGTCTTACCATTCTTCATATAAAATCTAGATTTAATATAGAAAAAATTTATGGAGAAAGTTACATCCTTATCATCTCTTCTCCTAAAATTATTATGTGTTTCTTCATATATGATATATATCCTTCAAGTTTTAATGTTATTCATATAAATCAATATTCCTAATAATTTTAGCTTCTGTTGCTATTATAAAGCTTGAATTTTTTTGACTGCTACACATAATTGAATAACAATCCACTCAAAATTCAATAATTTGAAATAATCATTATTTCTTCAAAATTCTGTTGGCTGATTCTGGAAAGCAATATAGAGATTTCTCAAGAAATCAGGCATAGAACCACCATATTATCCAGCTATCCCACTCAGGTATTTATCCAAAGAAGTAATCTCAGAATACTATGGTGATACAGACACATCAATGTGTTTAGTAGCACAACTCACTATATCTAAGACATGGAATCAGCCCTGCTACCCATCAATAGACAAACAGATTAAGAAAATGGAGTTTTATTCAGACATAAAGAAGAATGAAATTATGGCATTTGCCAGTAAATGGATGGAACTGGAGAATATGATACAAAATGAAATAAGCCAGGCTCAGAAAATAAAAATTCAAATGTTTTCTCTCATATGCAGAAGCTAGAGAAAAGTAAGGGAAAAAATGGTGAGGAGGTGGAATTGGAGATCATAAAAAAAAAGGGAAGGTCAACGGAGTAGAAGATTGAGTGGAGGAGGGATGGGGAAGGGGAGGAAATGAGGAATGACTTGATAAATTTGCAGTATTCAGGTACAAATATAACAGTGGATTCTATCTTTATGTATATCTATGACATATTAATTAAAAATAAATAAATAAATAAGTGAAAGGTAGACCAGCCAAACAGAGGAAGGAGATTAAGGGGAGGGAGAAGGAGAGGGAAAGGGGGAACTAGGGACTGAAATAGAGTATATTGAATTCCATGCACATATGATTATATCAGAATGAACCCAACAATTATGTACAACTATAATACACTAACAAAATTTTTAAAATTCTGTTGATTGGAAATTTGGATTAAGCTCAACTGGAAGAAAGGGGTACTTTTTTCTGGTCTCATTGAGGTCATTCATGTGGCTGTGGTGACTGATGATTCCACTGGGACTGGATGGCTCAAGACAGCTTTGCTCAAATCTATCTGGTGGTTGGTGCTGGCTATAAGCTGGTTACCTTAGTATGTATTAACTGGTTCAGCACATCTCTGCTCTGCAAGGCCTTTGATCCTCCACTAGAGGTTGGACTTCTTTGTGATATGTCATTATTCCCAAAAAAAGTCAAAACAAAAATTGTAATATCTCTTGAAACTGATGCTCAAAGTTTTATTACATCAGGTCTTCACATTCTATAGGGTCAGAGCAAGTTCAAAACCAGCCTATAGTTATGGAAGTGGAAAAGCTGAAAATAATCTATGGTTATCTTTAATATACCACATTTGTACATTATATTTATAATTTCTTTTGCTGACATGAGAAAGTTTTTATTTATATACATTAATCTTAAACCATATCAAAAGGTGAGCCTTTTTTTAATCTCTAATGCTTCTAATGTATAGCCTCTAGAATTTTCTGTGTAAAATTATTTCATTTGAAAATAATGATAATTTGTTTTACTTCTAACTAGAATCCATATTTCTTATTTTACTTTCTTGCTTTTTGTCCAATACTGTGATGGTGAAAATATTATCATCTTATTTCTTACACTATTAGAATATCTTCAAGTTTTAAATAGCTAGTACAGTTTTTAATGTTAGTTTCTGATGTTTTCCTCTTTTCTCCTAAGTTAGAAAAGGAAATTCAATAATCAAACATTTGGTTCATGATATACTTCTTGTTATTAGTCTATTTCTGTTTACTTTGATAGGCTATTTCTTCTATCCTTATTTTACTAAAAGTTTAAGAGTAGATATTGGACTAAATAAAATTCCTCTGCATTTATTAATGACCCTCCTTTAATTTACTATTGAATTACTTTTTGGTGTGTTATATTTCTGAACTAAATTCCAGTTTTTTTGTATGTGTATTATTTACAGAATGTTTTTGTAATTTATCTGCATATGTATTTGTTTAGATTTTTTCCATTTATAATTGTATGAAATCAGATGTCTTTTTCTGGAATTTATTAGGCTTTGTTACCAAGATTACTTGGTTTTTTTTATTAAAGAAGAAATGAAGGTGCTATAAATTATATTTTAATAATTAAATGATGAACTACTTATGCCTCTAATGTTGAATCCTTATCACTGGAAAGCTTTTTAAAAAAGCAAGATAATATTTTACTGGATGGTTTAGGTCCACTGTAGCCTCCAAGTAAACATTAACACTCAAATGTAATTTGCTCCATGGAGTTTTGCTCTGCTGTTAGCCATACCTCAGTCAAGTTCAGATCAAGTTATCCTTAGTTAGGTAGAAATTGTGAATCAAGTATTTCAGCAATCAAAACAATGCACATAGAATGGTCAACTAGATCTAGATCTATAGATCTATATCTTTTTATCATTACTCTATAAAGGCCCATTAAGCTAATATTATTCATTATTCCTTAAAGAAAATAATTATTCTTTTAGCCTAGAACTCAGATCTACTAACTGCGTTTCTGAGGTAGCTGTTTAAAAATTGGTTTTAGTCCTAATTTCTTTCTGTTAAAAAAAAAATCTTTAGGGCTGGAGCAGTAGCTCAGAAGTTAACGGTGCTTAACTGGCATGCACGAGGACGCAGGTTTGAACCCCAGCACATGTACACAACAAAGTGTCAGAGCAGTGAAAACCACATGAAAAATTAAATAAAATTGATTCTTTCTCTCTCTCTCACTGTCCCTCTCTTCCTTAAAAAAAAAAAAAATCTCTAGACTACCAGTCACCTTCACAATTAATGACAAAATGCACTAAATGGAGGGCAATTCTATGACTCATTTTCCTCAGATTATCTCATATTACCATAAGCTTTAAAACACCATTTATATGTATTTTTTATGTTTCCATGTCTTTATTGGATACTAATATTAGCATCTCTGTTATATTTCTACTCTTCTATTCCTTATGGAGAAAGTATATACTGATACTGAGATTTATTTGAAAGTCAGTAGGAGTTAGTATACAAAAACAGTTTCAGTCTTGATACTTCTATTAATAAACTCATTAAGTCATTTAATTTCTCCTTCTCCAATTGTAATAATAGCATATACTTCCTACTTGTACAGTTGTCCCAAGAAACAGATGAGATAAAGTACAAAAATGTTCTTTACAGATATAAAGTGAAAATGTCAGTTATTATTTCAGTTAGCAAAAATTTTAAATAGTTAAAATAATTAACATCACTGAATCCATAATAATGTGTGAGTTCTACACTAAGGACTTTGCATTTGCCATCTCATTTAATCTTCTCAATAAACAAGGAAGTTAATAGTCTTATTGGGTGAAGAGCATAGGATTAAAGATGTTAATAATTTTTATAAAGAAAGTGTTATGGAATGGAGCCAGAATTTAAGCCTAGATATATCTTACTCCAAAACTAAACTTTTAATCTTTACTCTTCAAGAACAAAGACCCTTTGTTATTCTTAGAAGTACCTAAGAATAACAGTACTTAGTGTGGCTGAAATATAGACTTAACAACCAGTCATTTAATTCTTGAATTCTCAGAGTCAGACTCTGCCAATTAGGGGAGATATGTCATAAACTTATTTTCTTCTTCTTGGACCAAACAGTGCAGGAATTGCTGTTTGCTCCTGAAAAGCAACTCTTCTTCCTGCTGTGTAACTGGAGTGCCAGTCAGTGTGGACAACATCCATGCACTCACTTGCTCTCTGATTGCTCAGGGTCAGCCACTAGATACCAAAGCCACCACAGCTGTATTTGATTTGGATTTATATAAAATTCAATAAAACATGCTTAAATCCATAGTATATTGTATAACTTATCTTTTCCGTTCTCCCCCTGATTTTTATTATTGTCCTTCTTTAAACCTTACGTCTTCAGATATGCACCTCAGCATAATTAGCAAATTATGTTATTTTTAATAAGAAAAAAGAAAATTTTTTTATTTTCATTATTGTAAAAGATAGCATATCTACAGCAAATTGTAAAAAACAAAACATGTATAAGTGAATTATCATAAAGTACACATATTAGTAATTAACATTTAACTTGTAAAAAGTATAGAACATTGCCAGTCTCACAGAAGCCCCTGACTTTCCTCACTCAGTTATTACTCCCCACAAAGGAATTGTTAATCTGACCTTTAAAATAATAACTCCCTCACTTTTTTTTCATGGTTTTACTGCTAAACATGAATCACCAAACACTTTGCTTAGATTTGTCAGCCTTTCTTTTTTTTCTTAAACAGAGAGGGACAGTGAGAGACAGAGAAAGACAGAACCAATTTTATTTAGTTTTTATATGACTTTCATTGCTCTGACACTTCATTGTGTATGTGGTGCTGGGGTTTGAATTTGTGTCCTCACACATGCCAGGCAAGCACCGTATCTGCTGAGCCACTGCTCCAGCCCCAGATTTGTCAGGTTTTTAAACTGTATATAAAGGGAACCATATATTGTATCTATTCATTTGTACCTGGTTTCTTTGGCCCAAAATTAGTTCCATGAGATTGATCTACCCATCGTGTGCATCTACACTTATGCATTTTCTCTGTTGCATGGTGTTCGCTGTGTGGGAAACTGTGATTTGTACATACTATTTTCCACAGACACACAGGTTGTTTCCAACCTGGAGCTATTGCAAGAAATGGTTTTTTTTTTGCTATGAACTTCCTTGTATATGTGCCTTGTTGATACATTTCTCTTCTCACTTCTTCAGAAATGTATCAAGGCTTACTTAGCAAATTATGCTGTTTTTTAAAAGCATATCAAAATTAGCTTACTTTTCTTCACCACTTTGATTATTAAATTATTAATTTTTAATTCTGAAACTCTCAGTTATTTTTAGAGATACAACTCAGCCATAAACTTACCCAACTAAAGTATTGTGTGGTTTACTATTATATGGTGTAGAAGAGCTAAAATAAAAGAAGTAGTAGTCTAATCTTCCCTGGTCAAGACAGACACTCTTTGTGACCTCACATTTTCAACAGATCACAGTTAGATCAGAACATATGCAGAGGAAAGGCACCCAAATGATTAAAAATGTGAAATATGTCATATGAAGAATGAGAAGAACAACTTTTTATGACAAGAACCAGGAAAATGGAGTTATTTTCAGTCTTAAAACATGGTCATATTAGAAGGGAAATATGTCTGTTCTATGTAATCTAGAAAGTATAATGGGGATCTGGGGGGCTAGAGCAGTGCCTCAATGGTACAGTGCTTGCCTGGTATGCACAGGACCTGGGTTCAAGCTCTATCACCACATACACAACTAGGTGGAGGGAAAACTAATAAATGAAAAATGACTGTTTTCATCTCAGTAGAAGCATGCTTTGAGCCCAAACCTAACACCATCAGAGGTCAGATCTGTCTGGTAGAATGGGGATAACGCCCCCCACTGTGTACTTGCAAGCGAGGTTAAGGAAACTCCTGGATTTCATCTCATTGCAGATAAAGAAGTCAGCACTGTTGACCCAATAGCATCTGAAATTATGACTCTGAGACATGCGCGGTGGTATCTCTTGATCCAGTCCCTGGATGAACTCATGACTGAGTGTGAGGGACGAAAGGTGGGCAGTAGATGTGTGAGGACCATAAGCAACTACCACAAGTACTATTTGCTCTAACAGGTCTATAAAATTCTGGAGCAGAGCAGCCCTATGGAGCCATTCTGACCAGAAGATATTTAAAGGGGAAAACATTTTTTACTGCTGACTCACAAGAGAGGAAGGGAGCCACAAGACAAGGAACAAATAGAGGCTGCTCTATGGTAACGGAATGAGACTCACTGGCCTTGCCTGTGAGCACCCTGTGTATACTCCACACACTGGATGCTGGAGGGCAGTTTAGGTTAATGGTGTCTGCACTGTCAGGAGAGGCATGAAAAAGCAAAAGGTTACTTAAAGAGAGCTCTTCTAATAGTTTAAAATGCCTAGATCATACCGCCTCTGGTATGAGGGACACCTTTTCATATTTAAACCAGCACTGACACGCAGTAGACTTTTAATAAGTACTTGCTTAATACTAATTCAATTTGTCTTACTGAAAACTTTCCTTTCTCTAAGTTTGAGGAAGCACAAAAGGGAACACTTAATCTTCTATTCTGTTATTTTTTACTCAATTCCAATAAAAAACGAAGAAGTGCTTAGCAAAGCAGAAGTGATAGGAACATGTCTAAAAGTGGTGAAAGATCTTTGCAAGGATCCAGGTCCAGGAAAGGGAAAAAAGAAAAAGAGTCTACAGTATATGTTGGTGATGGAAAATTAAGGAAGTTCTCAAAAATAAAGGAGAAAGCACCAGACATAGGAGACTGAAAGAGTAACAAATGGCCAAATATGAAAAAACTGTAGCGATTGTTGTGCCCAGTTTACAAATCCCCCATAGGCCACCAGGGAGCCGTCTCTGATGCAAAAGCAAGAGGGCCTTTATTGCAAGCTCGAGCTTGGGCTCACAGCGTTCACTGACGCAGCAGGTACTGGCTGAGAACCCCGAGTCTCGATTCAGCAGGATTTTTATGAGCCCCACAGTAGAGCGGGAAATTTGAACAAAGCAAAGTACACAATTGGCTGATCTTTCAACATACATGGTTTGGCATGTTTTCATTGGCTTAGGGTACCCAGGTCTTAATTTATTGACACAGATGGTTTGGAATGTTAGGCATTGGCTTGTCAGGTCCCGATCAGTTATTTGCCAAAGGCCAGTCCTAATCTTGACTTGAGGTAAACTCTTTGTTCTAGTGGACTTCCTGGAATCAGCTATCTGAGCTCCAGGAAATAGAACCCTAGGCCTGAAATCTTTCTTGCCCTAAATGCAGCCTGCATGTTCAGCTCCCTTTACACAATCAATTAAATAATAGTAATATTGTATTAAAACTCTAATAATAAAATTAGTATCTATGAATCTGTATTTTACATAAATAAGTGACTGTATAAATAAATTGGGAAAAAGAGACAACTCTTCCTTCCAGAATAATTTTAATTAAAAATATTATTATATTATCACTCTGATAATTGTTATAGGTAAGGTCCACCAAAGGATGCTAAAATTAGCGAGCTAAAGTTTAAGGAGAAAAAAAAATACTTCTGTATTCTAAAAGTACACCTCTTAAAATACTGAGTAACAAAAAGGTGAAATAGAAACTTTATGGTGGAGATCCTGGCAGATATTATCTTCACCAAGTGATCCAAGTCAATATCACCAGTAATACATATAGAGATCATGCACTCCCAGACATGAAACACAGAAGGGCACATCACATGGTATTTACGGTATCCTTTCCAATCTAATCATGAGAAAAATCAGACAAATACACCTTGAGGGGTGTCCTTTGAAGACTAGTAGTCTTCAAAGATGTTGAAGCCATGAAAGACAAGGAAAAATGGAGGAAATGTCACAAATTGGCAAAAATAAGGGAGGTAGGACACTGTAAAAGAGAAAAAACATCAAACCATTTGTTCTACTCCCACACACTCACCATTTACATCAAAGCACAACACAACACAGAACCCTTCTAACACCAGGTGTTCTTCTGTGTATCAAGCTTTATCCAGTTCACACCAACCTGAGGTTTTATTATTCAATTCGTTCCTAACATAACCTACCTGCAGTTAGAACTAGATTCCACAGATTAAGGGCTCTTAATCTATGCCCCACTTCAGATGACAATCATAAGTAATAGGTTGTCACTTATACTTCTGACTGACCCTATAAATTATGGTATCCATGATTTCCTTTTCAAATTCAATTAATTTGCTAGGATGGCTCACAAAGCTACGTACTTACATTCACTGGATTATTATATTAATATAGGCTATGAAAAAGGATGCAGATAAAGAGTCAAATGAAGAGTCACAAAGGATAAGATATATGGGAAGAGGCTTGGAACTTCCATGCTATTTCCAGGTATACCACCCTGCAGGTACCTCCACATGTTCAGCAATCTGGAATCTCTACAAACTCTATCATTTTGGGCTTTTATGGACTTTTCATTATTGTAAGCAGGATTGACTACATCATTGATCACTGGTGATCAATTCAACCTTGATCCCCTTCTGCTTCTGCCAGGATATTGGGAAATGAAGCTGAAAATTTCTACATTGTAATCACAAAGTTGGTTCCTTGAATAACAGCTGCTATCTTGAGTCTACCCAGGAGCCTACCAAGAGCCATCTCATTAGAACCAAAAGGTTCTCCTATCACCCAGGAAATTACAAGGGGTTTAGAAGTTGTTTCAGATATTCCAACACTCAGGAAGCTACAAATGTTTTATGAGCTCCGTTTCAGAAACTGAGGTCAAAGGCCAAGTATTAGAAGAAAATGAAATACATACATATCTGTAACTTAGTTAATATATAATAACATAAATGATATGTAATTTAGTTAATAGTACTTTAGTTTTAAGGTTAATTTCTTAGATTTCATAATTATTATAAGATTATATAAGATGCCAACAAAGGAAAGCTGAATGGAGGGTATATGGGAACTCACCATACTATTTTTGCAACTTTTCTGCAACTCTAAAATGATCTCAAAATAAAGAAGCTTTTAAAAATGTGATGAACACATCTTGGAATTCCTAGGACATGAGGAGTAAAATACTGGGTGAAATTAGTACACACTCACCAGTCATTAGGAAAATAGTTTCAAAAAATTTCCGAGAAAAGGCAGACATGATCTCATATCCGGAGATCCTAAAGGAAAAGTGTTTCAAGAGAAATAGGGGACACTAATAAAAACAACAAAATCACTTGTGAATCATCTTCGTGTCTCTTCTCTTCCCTAATAACCAATCAGACATTTAATCCTAGCAGATCAAACCCCTCCTCTCTATTACTGTGCACTGCACTGGTTGATTCTTTTTTTTCATCTTGACTAATGATTTCCCCGCCATGTTTCCTGAAGTCTAACATATCCTAAGTTACTGTGCCAATAGTTATTTCCTAAAACAGGAATCTAATCATTTCCCTCCTCTGGTCAAGAATTTTTAAGCTTATTTTATTTGAAATAAATCCAAATTCCTTAGCATGAGATATAAGATCCTCTACTATTTAGCCTCTATAAACCTTCAGCCTCATCTCTATTCATTTCCCCAAGAAAAATTGCACTTGATTTCAGGTCTAGTTATGAAATCCAGAACATATCTATTCTGGCTTCTATTCATGTTATTCATTATGCAAAGGATACCATGCTACCCAGCTATTCTGTCCAGCAAAATCTTAATCATTATTACTCAAACATTATTTCTGTTTTAGTCAGATTCCTCTAATTCTTCACAACCTCTCCATCCCATTATACATGCCCTGCATGAGTAATTAACTCTGTCTCTCTGCTATGCTCACCCCTAGCCAGGACATTGTGAATACTGTTAATGAGCATATACCACACTGCACATAGCTTGTGGTACATGAGCTATAAGCTGGATTCTCTTAATAAGTGTAAAACTTTTGATTGAAATGTCCATGTCTAATTCACCGGGGAATCCCCAACCCTAGCTCAAGTCTTGACTCTTAAGGCTCAGTCAACACCATTGATTAGATTGAATTGAATTAAAATATAATCAGATTTGATTCCCAAGAAATGTGAAGGGAAGAGAAATTAAAGAAAATACATGGCTATAATTGCTCTTATTCTTCTCAAAGTTTTAAAGGCACCAAAAAAACTGGGGGAAAAATTAAAAAAGATAATGATGATAACTAGACATAAGAAAGTAGACAGAAGAGTATACAATTAGAAATGCTAATAATGAGAATGATCCAGACCTGAAAATAAAAATTGATATTGACAACAGAAAGGGCCCTATTAGCTAAATCAAAAAGAAAAGTAAGAGGAAAGTCCAATATTTGGGAAAGATGCTAATAATATCAAACATGAACGGTAGAAAACAAAATTATTCAGCTTTCTATTTGCTTCCTTTTTAAATCAAGAATGATGTTCATGTTATAAAATGTAGAAAAACCTTGCTAGAGGAAATGAAACCACTTTGCTTTGAAAGAAATTATATCACTAGATTCAATTACTCCAGTGTATGAAAACAACTTGCTGATATGAACCACTTACATAAAATTACTGTCAGCCTCTTGTCAGAAATGATGAAGGATGAAATTGTGGAAGGGTATGTAGAGGGAACGTTGCAATTAAAAACAGAGTGAAAAAGAAAGGAGACAGAAACGTGTCAATAATCCGATATCTCTCTGTTTAATATTGAACTGTGGCTAAATTATATAATAGTAATTTGGCAAATGATTGGTCATTTATTGTAAAGCTATGCTGTCCAACATGGCAATCCCATTGCTTACATTTGCTTAAAATCTTTAAAAAATTAAAAATCACTTATCAAGTTGTACTATGTGTATTTGCAGTGCTCAACAGCCACATTTAGCTAATGTTTACCATATTGCACAGCTCAGATCACAGACATTGCAGAAAGTTCCATTTGGCAGTGCAGTTAAAGAAAACAGTAATCCTTAGGAACCAACCTAAGCAACTGAGAGTATTATATCCAACCAACAGCAGTTCTTTCCTCTTTTTTTTTTTAAGCATAGGAGACAGATTTTATTTAAGAAAATAATAGAAAGCAGACCATAAGGAGCAGAGAAGATTTTCCCCAGGGTGGGAGAAGGGGACAGAGATGAAGAAGGCATGCAACTCACCCTTTTTATACTTTCGTAACTACTGTTTTCCTTTTGTCAAGCCTAGGAGCATGTATGCATAAGTTCTGGTTTGATATAGTCCTTGGGAAAATGTAACAACTTTGTTAACAGAAGGGAGGGTGTGTGGACCATACCCCCACTGGCAGAGACATCGAATTGATATGCATATTGGTTCATTTGGAGCAATAGATGCTCTTTGTCCTCTTAAAGAAAAAGACCATTTCCTCTTTATTGACCCAAAATTCCAACTACAATGAATGACTAAGGTTTTTCCTCCTGGCTCATTTCCACCCCCTCTAATTAAGGAAACAATACTGCTGTAAAAGGGGGAATTGGATGATAAACACTCATAGTTTTTCGTGCTGAGAGGCGGGTGACATGGGGCAAGCAGTTTGGGTTTCCATTTAAGAATGTTTGGGGTAGATTAAGGAGTCCATGAGAAGGCAATCTGGAGTGCTGGTGGGTGGCTCCATCTTCATCACCATCTGGAGTTTAACAGATTTTAACTTGGAAATAATCAGTCAAACTACGATACTAAAATAAAGTCAGAATAAAAATCAGCATTGAGCCTAAGAGAGCCTCCTTAAAGATATTGGCTCTTCAAAGATAAATAAGTATTGTAATTGATAATCTACGGGTGTACAGAAAAGGCATCTAATCTCAAATGACAGAGGCCTAAAACAGGTGTATTTCATGGATAGTTGCAGGGCACATAGTCATCTTTTAAATGCCCCCGTGAGGCTGTGCTTTGGTTATAACTGTCCTGCCAGGTGTTTAAGACCAATTTGGTCAAAATTGACTTTGTTCTAGTTTACTATTAGAGTCAGCAAAGATTCCTTAGGGAGACAATCATGGGAACTCGTGAGAAGTCTTCAGGCTTCTCTGGCCTCCTCTGTCAGTGCCATCTGTCAGAATGGGTCAAGGGCTTGCTGACCACATGTGGCTTCTCTGGGAAGCATTAGGGAAATCTCCCTCTTCAATTACCCTCCTTTTGCAGAATGTATACTGGTTGGCATTTGTCCTCCAAGGTCTCTTTAATCTCCTTGTTCAGGAGGTCTTGTGATCCAGAGTTAGTGGCAAAGCCCTTAAAGAAGTTCCATGGTTCCCCAAATCCTGGATGACCTTAAAGAGCAGTTGCCAAAATATTGACCTTTTCCTTGGTCTTTTTACTTCCCTAACTTTAGTCTCCAAGTTTTAGTTTTAAACTTCCAGCAGGCCTGTTTTACCAATCTTACATTAGGAATACTGTAGGAGTATTGAGCTTTAATTCTAAAGTCAATAATTTTACAGTTATTTACCCCTTTCATTAAATTGGGGTTAGTATTAATACTGGAAGTTAGCCTTATATTCTGTCTGTCCTATGGCTTATTATTGCAAACTAACTTAGGATGTTTTATTAGCAGTTGTACTTCTGTAAAACACTCAAACGCTTATAAAGTTTTACAAGAAAATCAAGAGTAAAAACATTTACTTTGCATAACATTTATGAACCAATAAATATAATTTTTGTAATACCAAACCTTTAATATGAATCAAACAAAAAGCCAAAACAGCACCTAACTTTCCTTTTGTAGGAAAAAGTGGCAAAAGGTTTTTATGTTTCACATTGTCAACCTTACTTTACAGAATATATTTAAATTCCCATCCCAGTGTAAGAGTAACATAAAAAGTTATATACAACTTATTGATGACAGGTTATTCTGATCCAATTATAAAATATTAGATGACATAAATGAATCCCCAGTCAAATTTGTTGTTATTATATAAATTTGAGTCGAATGTTACAACTTTAGTTTGGAAACACCAGCGTGTAAAGCGTTCTCCAAAGCTTTACATTTTGAAAGACTAATATACTTAGAGGGCAGGAACACATGTAACATGCAAAGAAGTCAATAATAGCATGATATTTGCATTGATATCCTTATATTAACCAAGTTGAACTTTTAAAGAAAAATTTAGAATCCATAGTGTATGATAACAATAATCACAGTTAGGGTTATACTGACAAAGATCAAAGATAGCCTTAAATTTCTTAAGTTTAGGAAACAGTATTAATGATCAGAAATAAATTTAGTCAAGGCAAACATATACAAGCCAGGCTTTTAAATGGCATGTGGCCCTTTTATGTCAAATTCAATGTGTGAAAAAGAGCGTATTGATTACCTTGGCTGTATTCCTACATAAATTTTCATTTTACAGACTTATAAAACACTTAAACAAACCTCAGATAAACATTTAATTCTTAAATATATTTTAGTTACATATATTAAAGTGTCAACTACATTGTAATAATGTAAAATAGTTGTTTAATCAATTATGAAGTAATTATTTAAAGACTTTAAAGCAGGTAAAATCTTTAATTCCTTTAAAATTTAGTTTTCCTAAGTGACAAAACCTAACACCAGGATTCATTTTGATAAGAACAGATCAATGTTTTAAGAAACCCACCCTATAGCAGTACGTTGATATTTGACCTTAGAAGAAACCTTAAATAACTCTGTGCCAATTATATTTAACTTAATTACATATATACTTTTGATACTTAGCCTCCATAAACCTTCTGCAACTTACTTAGATGCTCTAAAACTAGTTTACCATACAAAATATTTTCTCATTCAGAAACATTTCTGTTACTCTAATTTTTCATACTAAAATATATTTTAGTATAAGCACATAATCTAGGGTAATCATTGATATGTATCGGGAAGGAAGGGAGGGGGCAGGTGCAGGAGGGGAAAGGGAGAGAGAATAGGGAAGGATGTAGGGGGTAAATCTGATTTAAGAATATATGCATATCATATTGCTACTTTAGATACATTTTGATTGTACAATAACTAAATTTCTTAATAAAAATATATTTCCATAGCTTTTTTATCTCTTGTTGACCTCTTTTTAAATTTACCTTATGAAACAATCTTCATGAAGCTTCTAACTTTAAATAAATTACTCCTTTTTAATAAGATGGAATACTTTGTTTCACAGTGCTTAAAGCACAGTTGAAACTTTTGTACTTCCTGCATAAAGAATTAGATCGGTTAGAATTTCAACTCTTTGTAACCTTTCTTTCAGTGAAGACCCAGAAACAAAGCCCTCGGTTTATACATTTTTATAAATTGGTAACAAAAAAACACTCTTTTTATTACCAATTTACAAAAATAATTTGATAAACCAATATATATCCTTATAAAATTTGAGAAGTTAAGAGTACTTGAACTTATATTTAGCAGGTAACATGTTTGCATTTTAACTTTGTAAGTTAAGCAGATGTCTCCTCTATTAAACACATTTAGGAAGATTAATCCCATTTCTGTGAAATCTAGTTTACTTATTTTTAATTGTTAACTTAGGTTACCAAAAAAAATCAATATAGACAATTACAAGCCACTTTTTTCCTGCTGAAGAAAAATCCTAGAAGCAATGAATGTTATACTTTAAACATTTATAGAAACCACCACTTTATTGAATTTTAAATTGAACTTGTTTTTTTTTAAGTTTAAATCACATGAAATAAGTCATTGGATGCATTTTTTAAATTTAGTTTACGAGCATTTATGTGTAAGCCAATTTGGTACTGTGTTGACACAACATGTCACACAAGTACACAAACACACAAGTGTACACACATACACATAAAACAACAGGAAACAATGAGTTTAGAGCATTTGTTCGAATAATTGACCTTTGAATAAAGACAGTAGAAAGAACAAATAGAGGGCTAAAAAATAATTTTATGGTTAGCATGTGAAGCATCTTTATCAGACCATAGTGTATTTTTAGATCAGATTAGAATCAGTCCAGGTATTTAAAGAATGTCAGAGCCTTAAAGTTTCTTAGGCCCATCTGGAGAGAAAAAGAGCAGGCCCCTTTAAGGTCCCCTGCAGCTTGGGCTAATGCCTGCATTGTCCTAAGGCGGAAAGCCAACAGATCCTTTCCTGTTATCCAGCATGAGGGAGGAGCTTACTGAGAAAGTGGAACCTTAGAGCAAGCATTCTTATGTCCTGCAGTCACTTGGATTTAAAAGTGATAACTTTTTTTCCCCCTGGTCTCAAACTAATCTAGGCAGCTTGCATTTTGGATGGCTGTCAGGCAGCTAGAGTGGGGAAAGCTCATACATAAGGCACTTTTCACCGTTTTATTCTTTCTTTCTCTCTTTTGTAAAGCTGATATGTTACAGTTTATGTTTTCCTCAAGAGGCTGTTGTTTTTTTGTTTTTGTTTTTAACCAAGCCAGTAATTAGGCCAGGTTTGGATACAGAAAATCATCAGGCACTTCCTTCCCTGTTGTAAAACAAACTAAGCTGAAAATTGATAATAATAAACTTTATACTTTTTCTGGTGGCCAAAATTCTCCATCAGAAACTTTGTATTGAAACCAGGCCTGGCAGCAGAAGAAAATCAGGTGCTTTTTCTTGAGCATTTATCCTAATTTTTCAGTATACAGGTTAGTGGTGGACCTGGCATAACTTGTGAGAACAAAGCTCCCACCTGGATGTGGGACATTCCTTGCTGAGCTTCTGAAGGTCAGCAATCGTACCTCCCATACCCAAACCCCATTGGACTTATTGCTGCCTCACCACTAGGATGCTAGTGAGACAGATTAGGAGAGACAGTGAAATGGCTAGGTGTTCAGGACAAAGGGCCCCCATCCAAGAGCCAGCTGGTAGAGGCACAGAGTGAGTGATAGGGCCTGCTCAGGGCCTTCAAATGCAAAAAGCCCATGAGGCTCACCTTTGTCCCAACTAAGAGACGGGGGTGGTCACAGGTGGATACTAGGAAGTATTTGCCACCTTTTGTTTTAACCAGTGGTGCTCTAGACCAGTTTCAATGCCTGCTTTACATAGATTTTAACCAATGGAGTTGATGCATTTCTCAATGCCTGCTTTGCATGAATGTTAATTATGCTCATACCCCAAATCAATATAACCTCTGGCCTAACCTCCATTAGATGGTGTCCTGCTTCCAGGTGCCCCTCCGCCTTGTGGAGTCTCTGCTCTTCTTCCTAAATAAATCCTACTCCTTTTACTCCCCCTTCTGTGGTTGTCCGTGGATTTTATTCTTCAAATTTATGAGACAAGGACCCAGAAGATCGGCACCGAATTCCCGGGGTGAATTTCCACCACACCGAGAGCTGCAACAGCAACACCCAGCTTTTAGCTGGGGAGTTGATAATACTTTTGGTTGCAGACCCCTGCAGCTAGCTCAAATTCCCAGTTTTAACTGGGAATGGCTGCAAACACTAGAATCGGGCTATTTTGGCTGCTGGAATGTATAGTGGCCCAGATTCCATTCACCAGCAGAAGCAGAGAATCAGGCCTCACTAGGGTCTTTTTTGGCCATATGCCTAAAACCCAGAAGGGACCCAGACTTAGTGACCATTACTGGCATCCTCTTGGCCACTATAAAGCTTCCAAATACGATGCTCCACAATAGTAAAGCAGCCTACAGTCAACTGTTAATAGGAAATCCCCTGGTACTACACCTGAGGTAGAGGCCTCCCTCTGAATAAAAATAAATCAATAAAATAAAGTAAAAAATAAGCAACAGAGAATAGCATGGGTGCCTGCACAGAGGAACTGTCTCCTTAGCAAAGGGGCATCTTCCTGATCCCAGGGCCTCTGGTGGTCAGCAGTTCCACCTTTCCTTCTATGACCTCTGGCTGCCGCCTCACTCAGCATGGAGGATGCAAACTTCTTGATAACTATTTAATGTGAGGCAGGATATTTGCCAGCCAGTTGTGTCTTTAAAATTTGTCTTACATGTTCCCCTTATCCTTTTGCATTCTCATACTCATAGGACCATGATTTCATAATATGCTCCTCAATTTGAAGTGAGAGGCAAGCCTCTTAGTGATCTGGGTGATATCCCTACTACAGAAAATAAAAAATTTGACTTCCTGAACTGGAAGAAATGAGAGGTAGTTTACTCGGAGTTAGAATTTCTTGATCTCTTTCTGCCAGATGAGTGGGGGTGGGGAGTGGTACAGAAGAAATGGTGTCAAGCAAGAGTCTAGGGAAGGCATTCTCATTTTAAAGCTAGGGGAGTTCAATCTCGACAATTTCTCACAATGAGTCCATGTTTAAGAGGGACTTAGAGTAGAAGCAGTCCTGAAGAGGGAGAGACTGCCAGGCTCATGCTCTGGGGAGTAATGGGTCACCTCTTTCCCAAAGACCTTAGATCAGACTAAGACTTCATCTCAGGATCCAAGATTCATTCAGTGAGGATGCTCTCCACCATCAGGCCTAGTCAGTCAGAAGCAGAGAGGAAGATAGTGGTCAGTGCTGGTGCCCCTGAGGGCAGACATGGTCAGACTCTGGAGACCTTTGTGCAGCACTGAAGAGTTGCCTCAGACAGCCACCTTCAGTTCCCTCAAGCCCTTCCTCTGTCCCACAAACCAACTTCTTCCACAGAACGGAAATTGAAATAAATCAATACAGACATTCTTAGTGCCTAAGTGAAGGGGAATCAGCCTCACCTGCCCAGCAAGCCTGTCACCTGAGTCTTAAGACCGGCAGCCCATGCTAGTCACTCTTTCCTGGCTGACAGGTTTAAGGAGAATTTATCCACTAAAGAAAAAAGCACAGAGTTATCCCCCTGCAAGTCTGCAAAGTCCCAGTATATGAACAGAGGGGACTTGGGCTTTTTCTTATGAACCATTCCACGTAAAATGTCCCTGTCTTAATGGCTGAAGTTTGATCAGCAAGGGAAATGGGTGCTCAGAAGGAGTGAGTATTGTAGGAAGAATTTGGCTTATATGCAAGTGTATATTACTGGGATGTTTGCTCATCACTGCCCAATCAACTCATTACTGAAGGATACTGAAGCTCCTACCCTAGGAGCTATTAGGAGAGGAGGAGTTTCAGGGAGAAGGCTTTGAAAACCACCAGGGAGCGACCCTGGCAGGAATCTCGCAGTTGCCTCTCTCCTTCGCTCAACTCCTAGCATCCAAAGTTAACCAGGATCCTGGGTCCACTGTCAACTGACGCCACACACACTCTGAGCCAGGATAGGAATGTTGAAAATGACCCTTACAAAGCCCAATATGCCTGATTCAAAGGCAGGGTTTTAGGAAGTATAAAAGAATGTGAAACCTGTCACCTGAGACTTAAGATTGGCAGCTGTGCTAACAGCATTTAAGTGACTATCAGGTGCCCAGTTAGTTGTCCTAAAAAAGGAAAGAGACAGAAAGATGCAAGGTATGGAGAGCTTAGGTGGGTGGTGATCTTCTCCATATTCTGGATGAACTCCCAAATGATGCCAGTTTGGTGGAAATCGGATTTGTGTCCCCTGGAGTCAAAGAATGAAACCAAGGGACACCCAAGCAAGCAGAGCAGACAGATTTTATTTAACAAAGTAATAGAAAGCAGAGCATAGGGAGCAGAGAAGACTTTCCTCAGAGTGGGAGAAGGGGACAGAGCCTAACACTTCTGTCTTTTGACGCAATTATTATACACTTAGAGATAGGAACAACTTAGATATAGATTATCCTGGTATCAGCAAAACATCTAACATAGCTTCTTATGGAACTTTAGTTGGTAAAAATGAAGAAATATGGACAAGTTATATAATTGAAATAAGGACAAGTTATGTAATACAATTGTATAAACAAATGTCCTCCTGGAGTGTTGACTGATGAACTATATAATTTGGGGAAAAGGGTGTTATGTTTTTATGAGGTATCTCCCAAAAGTTCATGTGTGAGACATTGCAAGAAAATTTAGAGGTGAAATGATTGGGTTATGAAAGAAAACCTTAACAAAATCAGTGTATTAATTTGTTGCTCGTGATTAACTGGGCGGTAACTATAGATATGTAGGGTGTGGCTACAGGATGTGAGTCCTTGGGGGAATGCCTTTGAGTGTATAGTTTGTCCTTGTTGAGCAGAGCTCCCTCTTTGCTTCCTGATGTGACGTCCTGAGCTTTCCTCTTCCATATTCTTCTGCCATGAGCCCAAGGGATGAGCCAGCTCTTTATGGACTGAGACCTTTGAAACCATGAGCTCCAAAATAAGCTTTTCTTCCTTAAAATTGTTCTTGTCAGGTCTGGATTTAGTGGCAAAAAAGCTGACTAAAACAAAGGATCTACTAGTTTACTCCAAAACCTTGGAGTTTTGGACTCCAAAACCTTGGAGAGTTTTTGACACTCTCTTGATCAACATTTTTATCTACCATTTTCCTTGCAAATAAAAGAAATCATTCTCAAGTTTTCAAATAGCTAAGTAATTGTGAGATTATTTTATAACTTTCTGAAAGTCAATTTTCTAAAATGTATCAAAACCTTTTACAATATTACTTTGATTCACAGTTCCACTTCCTCTAGAAATAATCATGAATGTTTACAAGGATTTAGCCACATGCAAAATATTTGGGGAAATGTGTGTGTGAAACAATAGAAGACATTTAAATAAACTGTGATCCATGTGCATTGATCACCACTGTAGACCAGCATAATGCCACATACTATGTAGGTATTCTTAAGATAAATTAAGTTAAATTTAGGTAAAGCAAGGGGAGATACACATACTATAAAACAAACTATATAACATAATAATTCTGTAATAAATGTGTATGTACTATATGTGTCTATACGGTGATATACATGTGTTCATAGAGAAGACTAAGCAGAGGTGCACTAAAAATGTTAATAATATTTATCTCTGGTAATAATGCTTATTTCTCTGGTAATGAACTAGAGGCCATTTTTGTCTTCTTCCTTTAGCTCATCTGTACTGTCTAAAAGTGCCATCTGAGTAGATAGTTCAACATTTTGTATAAGGAGCAATGGAGAATATAAGTTACAAAAGAACAAATACTCAAAAGGAAGAAAATGCATCTCAGAAAAATATAAAAATGGTCTAAAATTTACAAGAGGAAGCTTAAAAGGTACATATAGAAAGCATAGCTTCAAAGTTCTAAAAATTCCTCTGGGAAAGTAGAATGTGGAAAGGACAGATCTAACGATAAGTTTGGCAAAATAAACACATTTGTTAATGACTCAAATATTAAAATTTCCAAAAGAGTGAATATGAACTTAGATTTCATTTCAGGGTATCATGACAGAACAGGGAGAGTGAGGTTCCCTCTGTGCTCTGGGGCTGATACCCGCTATCTGCTCACTGGCTACCTTATTTTAAACAGAAGCTCTCCCAGAAGTGGGTAACCATGAAACTCACTGGATTGGAAATTCTAAAACATGAGGAAAATTGGCAGAACTGGTGACTATTAGCCTAAAATGGAAAATCCCCAGGAATTCTCTGGTGGCTTGTCTTCATGTACTCAGGGCGGTTGTCACATGGAAGAGGGACTAGAAAACACATCAGGTCACTGATGCAAAAAGATCACAGGAGGCAATATTTCCATTTAGTTTTCCATTTAGGGAAAAAATAAAGCAAGTAAAAAATACATGGAGTTGCATTTTCCTGAAGATTAGTGGTAAGATTGAGCATTTTTTATGTACTTTTGTTGAATTACTTTAATGTATCCCATAAAGATGTACAAATATTACGTCTCAATTTAAAAATACATGAATTGGGGCTGGAGCGGTGGCTCAGTGGTTATGGTGCTTGCCCAGCATGCGTGAGTATGTGAGTTCAAACCCCAGCACCTTGTATACAATGAAGTCTTGGAGCAACAAAAGCCACATGAAAAATTAAATAGAAAATTGTTTCTTTCTCTCTCACTGTCCCTCTCTCTATTTGGAAAAAAATACATTTAATTCACAGAAACTTGTATATAAATGTTTGTTGTGGTTTTATTCATAATTGCCCAAACTTGAAAGCAATCAATATGCCTTTCAGTAGGTGAATAGACACTTTAACAAATGTGTAGAATGAAACTCAATCTCTATCTCTCACCCTGCACAAAACTCAACTCAAAGTGGATCAGATAGGGCATTAATATCCAGAATATACAAAGAACTCAAAAAACTAAAAAAAAAATAATAACACAATCAATAAATGGGCAAAAGAACTAAGAAGACACTTCTCAAATGATGAAATACAAATGGTCAAAAAAGATATGAAAAAAATGGTCAACATTTCTAACGATTAGAAAAATGCAAATTAAAACTCCACTGAGATTTCCCCTCGCTCCAGTTAGAAAGGCAGTCACAAAGAATATGAACAACAATATGTTGGCAAGGATGTGGAGAAAAGGATACACTTACACATTATTGGTGGGACTGCAAATTGGTACAACCTCTCTGGAAAGCAGCATGGATATTCCTGCTACCATTTGACCCAGCTATTTCACTCCTTGGTATATATCCAAAAGACCTAAAATCAGCATACTGCAGTGATGCAGTCACATCAATATTCATAGCATACAATTCACAATAACCTAAGCTATGGAACCAACCAAGGTGCCCTTCAACTGATGAAATGATAAAGAAAATGTGAGATATACACACAATGTAATATTAATTACTCAGTTGTAAGGAACAATGACATTATGTCATTTGCTGGCAAATGGATGAAGCTGGAGGATATCATGATAAGTGAAATAAGCCAGTCTCAGAAAAATAAAGGTCAAATGTTCTGATATGTGGAAACTAACCAGAAATAAGGGAAAGAACAGAGGAACAGACAAAGGGGAAGGAAATGAAGGAAAGAGAAATGAAATAGAGAAAGTTCATGGGAGGAATCACACTTAACTTTCTCATGTTCATATATGAACTTTCAAAGTGAATATCATCAACATGTATATCAACAAGTCACTAAATTAAAAAAAGCTATTAGTAAATAACAACAACAACAAAAAAAAAAACCAGGAGAGTAGAGGGAAGAGAATAGGGTGGCAGTTGTGTGTTTGGGAGGGGGGATAACTGGGGACTAAATTAGAAGAAGTTATATTTATGCTTTTATAAAAATGTCAATGTTTAACCTATTGTAAAATATACCTAAAAAGAACACTGGGGCAGAGGAAGAGGGGAGAAGGGGAAATACTGGAAATAAGTCAGAACAAGGTACACACCAAGCTTTTTTTATAAGTATGTCATTATATATCCTACTGTCATGTATAAAAAATGGACTGGGAGGAAAGGAAAAAACTGGAGACTGAATTAGAACAACTTAAACTCCATGCTTTTATAATTATGCCATTGTATAATCTTATGTCATATATACCTAAAAAAAGAACCAATAATAAAAAAATAGGTGAATGGATAAACTGTGGCATGTTCAAACAACAGATTATTACTTAGTGCAGAAAAAAAATGTACCATCAAGCCATAAAAGGACATGGACTAATCTTAAATGCATATGGCTAAGTGAAAGAAACAGAAAAGTTTAAGTACTGTCTTATTCCAACTATATTATGACATTCTGGAAAAAACAAAATTCTGAAGATCATACAAAGACTAGTGATCACCAGAGGCTTGAGGAGAGGGAAGAATGCATAGGTGGCGCACAGAGGATTTTTACGGCAAGGAAACTATTCTTATGAAACAATAATAGAAATACATGTCATTGTATTTTTGTCAAAAACCATTATCTGTACAAAACAAAGAGTGAATCAATATAAACCATAGACTTCAGTTGATACTAATGTATCAATATTGGTTTATTTATTATAATAAATATATACTCTGGCATGGGATGATAATAGTTGAGAAGGCTGTGTATGTTTGGAGAGGGAGTGGACATAAATTTATATATTTTCCACTTAGTTTTGTTGTGACCTAAAAACCTCTCCTTAAAAAATAAAGTCCATTAGCTATTTTCAAAATATAACAAAATAGCCATTGAGTTTCTTTGTGAAGTAGTGACCTGCCTGGCATGGTAGTGAAGATTTGCAGAAACAAGTATGAAATCCTTTCCTTTGCAGGAAAATGGATGGAACTGAGGGACATTGTGTTAAGTGAAACAAGCCAAACACAGAAAGACAAACACCACATGCTTTCTCTCATATATGAAGAAGGTGAAAACAGTTGGCCTGAATGTAGACTAGCAATGACCAGAGGTTGGGAAGAAGGCAGGAGGAAAGGTGAGCTGGATAATGAGTTACTGAAAGAGTGAGCTAGAAATAATAAGTTCTGATGTTCCACAGCACAGTTGGATGACTATAGTTCACAATAATATAATATATATTTTATGAAGATCTTGAAGAGGAATTTTCAGGCCACAACCCACCCCCAAAAGTACTGATTTAATCAGTACTCACAGTATGAATGTGTTGAAATATCACACTGAACCTGATTAATTCTTGTAATTAATACATATTAATTAAAAGAAGAAAAACTTTTTTAGAGTAAATACTGAGAGAAAGGCTCTCAGAAATGCTAAAGGAGGAATTTTGAATTATAAGGAAAATTATATTCCTAACCTTTATACCTCCTTTTATTTCTTAAATTTCTGTCATTCATTCATTCTGCAAATATTTCTTGAAAACTTTCCATAGTTATTTTTAAACCTGAGGTATCTGTACCTCTGGAAATACGTAATGGTGGACCAGTAGATGTCCAAAACAATAGTATAAATATGGCACATCTTCCAAGAATATTGATTTTATTTCATTTTTAAAAAGTAAAATGAAGAGATACATTAGTTTTTAGGACACAGTAAACAAATGGATTCCAAAATACAAAATAGCAGAGAAATTATATGTGTGTGAAATGCTTCTAAATTTGCCTTCAAGCTTACCAATCCCCAAGGAATACAAAGTCATACTGCTCTAAAATGCTATAATGGGAAAGGTAGAGAAACACTGGCCCCTTAGGTGCCAAGAACTATATGTTTTGCAGGGAAGACTCATGGGTAAATAAAGCACAGCTGTGTTTTTGGAGAGCTGGCCATGTAGAGGAGCACAGGCTCAGCTCCTTCATAACAGAAAAATACTGATCTGCGACAGAACGTAAGTACAATTAGTTTCCTACAGAGAAGCAAAGATAAGTTTCATTCTTAGTTGTGGAAATACCTGCCACCCAACAATCTCATACCAATCCTGGGATTGCGACTTCATAAATAGCCCAAGTAGGTGGCAGTGCTACCTACTTGGGTCTGTTTTCTAGTGAGGAATTTCATGACTGACCTTAACAGACATCTTTCAGGGGAAGATGATTTAAGCTGAAGCTTACTTTATCCATGGAAATTCCATTCTTCATAGGTATTACAGAAACAAACAAATGTTCTGATTAACTTTATGTTTCCCTGTTGACATAGAGCTATGGTCACAAAGTAGGTGTAGAGAGTGAATGAGTAAAATAACATTTCCATCGTTGAAAATTTGATATATTTTGTACATCAACATAAATAGTAAAACCAGAGAAATAAAAAGGAGCAGCAGGATTCAGAGAGCATAGAAATGAAAAAATTTAAATATGTAAAAATAAATAAATATATCTTACAAACCACACAATGTCAGAAAAACTAAAATTTTATTGTTATAGTTGTATCACCAACAATCTGAATCTAGCTATAAAGTTATATAATCTGCATAAGCCCACTTCATTCAAGCATGAAGACAAACTTACTGACAAGCTAGAAAAATCAACATCTTTGAGGTGTCCTCACACTGCCCATTATAGATACACAGTGCCTTGAACTTTCCTGTTCAATTAACAAAATAATAGCTCTCCTTTCAGCCCACTGAGTCATTCTGAGAATGCTTTTCAATTGATGACAAAACTGAGAACAGAAAACTAATGTCTGTATACAGCCTTGGGTACCAAGGATTCAAGCAGTCTCAGTTTTCAGATTCATTCTTTCTTTTATTGATTCAAAAATACCTATTATTCCCCCACTATGAGTACTTTCCTATCTAGATCTACCTCTACTCATTGGTTTTTCCTGCACATTGTTCTTCACATTGCCTTTTACATAGCCATCTTCAACATCACATCTTTCTGGGAAAGGAATCCCAAGGGCTAGGTTTGCCTGAGGGGAGAAAGTGCCCCATTCAAAGGTCCAGTGACTAACTCATCAGAATTTTCTATAAGATTACTTATTGCTTATGTCTATTTACAAAATACTAAAAGAATTTTTAAGTGAAAGAGAATCAGGCACATCAAAAACTAGACTATATTTTCAAAGTTCTACAGAAAGAAACACGTGAAAGCTAAAAATGTTCTTTGGTATCTACTGTGAATATCTGAAGTTTACATTTTCATTTTATTTAAGATATATGGGAGATATATTTCTTGTCTCTCAATGCCATATAAGTTGTTTGCAGGAAATCCTGCAAAATTTGTGTCAGGACTCTTGCCTAATGAATAAGCCAGATGATAATGAAACTTCTCCATAGGTCTTGTGCTTCTAGTAAGGTACAGAACTATGATTGGACCAATAACTTGTTGGTTATGGATCTGACTTTGGTTTTACTTGCTTGCTTGTTGTTTTGTTTTCTTTCTTAGTGTGGTAAAGTTTCAATTAGGGAAAGTAAGACTAGAAGTGAGGTTTGTCTATTTCTTACAGAGAATGACTAAGTCGGGTCAGAAAACAAAGTATCAGGATCCCCTTGCAGGCAAAATGTAAGGACACAGAGTTTCTCATAGAGAAGGGCCTCCTGGACAAGACATGATGAGTGTTGTTGGAGTGCTCCCTCCTTCTCTGGGGATTCAGGAAGAGTTTGAATCATGAGGATTCAGACTCACAGAAAGTCTAGTCCATCACCCTCCAGCCCAAGCCCTGCAGATTTCTTTGCCTGTCTGGAGACCTCAACAACTTAGTGAAAGAAAGGATTTGCATGTTACACAAAACCGTTAGATCAGTCTAATAAACAAACAGCAGATATACAAGTGATTAGTTGGGTAACTGGTATCAAGAATAGCAGACTCTCAGAGGGCTGAAAAAGATTTTTTTATTAATTTGATAAATATTTATTTAGCATCTCCTATGTGCCTGGCACTGACCTTCCTAACTACACAGCAAAGAGTCTTCTTCCTTCAGGAAGTTAAAATACTGATGGGAGAACTGAGGAAAAGGAGAAAGTAAGAAGGAACCACTAGTAGATACTAGTCAGAGATCTCAAGGCAGACCACCAAAAAGTGTTATCCGGTGCAAAATATTCCATTATTCCATCCTCCAGTATCCAGTTTTCAGAATGCCTATGTAGTTGAAGGCTCAAATTGGGTTTTAAAGAGAAAAGGCTAATTTCCAGAAGCACCCCAAAAGTTAGGCAGGCTTCCATTTGAGAGTACTCTTATGGAACATGTTAGTTAGCCTCTGTGACCAAAATACCCAACAAGAACAACTTAAAGAAGGAAATGTTTATTTGGGCTCGTGGTTTTAAAGATCTCAGTCCACAGGTGACTGATTCCATTGCTCTGGGCCCACAGTGAGGTAACACATCATGAGGGAAGATCCCAGAAGAGTAAACTTGCTCAGCTCATGGCACAGTCAGGAAGCAGAAAGGGGAAGCCATAGGGAAAATGTACCTTTCCAGGGTACACCCCCCCAGTGACCTACCTCCTCCAGCCATGCCCCCTCCTGCCTACAGTTACCACCCAGTCCATTCAAATTAGGATAGACTGATTAGGTACAGCTCTCACAATTCAGTGATTTTTACCTCTTAATATTGCTACAGAAACACAGTTTTGGTGGAGCACTTCATATTAAAACCATAACCAAATATCGGTACTAATTTGTGCACTCACATGGCTATTATGTGTATATCTCCATTGTTCAGGTTTCCACCAGTGGCAGTGAATATAGTGGAAATTACATGAGCTTTACAGTCACACCTGCTGAGGCATTTGGAAATTGGGGACCTTGAACAAGTTACTTAGTCTGAGTTTAGTCATACGTAAAGTGTGGAAAATACCTACCTCTGAAGAGGTAGGTTTCATCTGAGATAAAATAAGATAATATACAAAATGTCTCAGAGTGTCTAGTACATGGCAAGTACTTTCAAAATACAGCTATCATTGCTTTGTCTTGTTATTTCCTCCTCAACGACCTGCCAAAATGTCTGATAAGTAATGCCAAGAGATACATGGGAGCCCATGCTAGCCCTAGGAAAGCGCAGAGTTATGAAAGCTATCCTGAAAGAACTATTCAAACTCAAGGGTCTGAAAAACATGTAGCTGCAGATTAGCTGTTAACATTTTAATGGCTGCCCAATGTTGACAAACATTGTAAGTTCCAACCCAAATTAACTTGGAAGTGAAAACCTGGAAGTTTATTTTTAAAGCCTCCTCAAAGTACACAGGATTTGTAAAAATATTATGTATCTTCCCAAACACTTCAATAGTCTTGGCAAGAATGACTGGTGTATTGATCATGGTTCTCCAGAGACAGAGACAACAGAACATGGATGATTGACGTATAGATAGACAGAGAGGAATTTATTAGGAAAATTAGCCTGTGTTATAGAAGTTCAGTTGCCACATGATAGGCCATCTGCAAGCTGGAGACCCAGAGAGGCCGGAGCATGATTCTCCAAGTCAGAAGCATGATTCTCCAAGTCCAGAGGCCTGAGGACCAGGACAGCCAACAGTGTGACTCTCAATCTGAAGCCAAATGCCTTGGAGTCCTAAAAGGCTGCTGGCTCAAACCAAGAGTCCTAAAGCCAAAGAACATGGTTGTTCTGATATCCAAGGTCAGGAAGATAAGGTTGACTCACTCTGGAATGGACAGAATGACAATTTTCCTTTCTGTTTTTTATTTGTTCCATAGGCCCCCAGCTGATTGGATGGTGCCCACCTACATTGCAGGTAGGTTTCCTCATTCATTCCTCTGACCTACATTCCAATCCTTGCTGGAGACACCCTCACAGACATCCCCAGAAACAATCCTTTACCATCCATCTAGGTGTCCCTCAACCCAGTCAAGTGAAATCTAAAATTAAATCTCACAGCTGGGTTCATCTAAAATGCCAAAATCAATGCCTCCAAAGAATCCCCTAGTTATCAGCCAATATCCAGGGTATGCTATGAACAGACAGTTTCCCATGCTGCGCAGGCCACCTGGTATGCTGCAGGGTGGGGATTTAAACCTTTTAAACCTTGTCTTTCCTAGACCACTAGATGTATAGAAGTAGAAATTTAAGTTTCGTTACCTGAGAACATCCAGGACCTAAGATGTTTCCTCAAGTGCTCTGTCACTAATTCCTGCTACCAAGGTGCACTTAAATGGTTGTTGAAAACATGTAGGAGGGAAGACCACCTTTCTAAACACACATCAAAAGGCAGCAGGTAAGCAAAGGCTTATACTTCTATTGAAGATAAAGTAAAGAAAATAGGAAAGGAGAAGGCAAGAAGGCAGGTAGATAAGGCCAACTTAAATCAAAGTCTCACAGAGGGTCTTTGCAGCAATGTGCTCTTCTGTTTACATGAAAGTCTTCCAGGGAAGCAGGAAAGTCACCAAATGAGGCTACTCAGTACAAGAAGGTGAAGAGAGACATGTACTTGAATTTTTATTTCTAAATTAGGGAAGATAAGCAGAATGGACCAATCATTACAGCTTGTCAAAGGAAAACAAGAAAATAATGAAGTGTTCACCTCCAAATCCCTGGCATGAATAAATGCAGTCAGAATTGCCTGACTTATTTTCTCCTCTGGGCTCTATGGAGTTCACAGGTGGGAGTCTAGAAAAAATAAGGTTGTGACCTGTGGAAACTTCTGAGAGCTTATGGATTAGTACAAATGTTCTGAGAATGTTAGCTACTTTGCTACATTTGCCATTGTCCTTTGCTTTGTTTTGCTTTGATTACTAATATGTATGCCCACTGACTAGTGATACATAACACAATGTGAAAGAAATAATTTCTTCACAAACAAGAGAAAAAAAATTACAACCAACATTGAACTCATTTCCCACAATAAGGATTGAGGAAGTTTCTAAGACTTTGATTGAAGTTTGTTGTCTTATATACAGGTATTTCCTAGTCCAAAAATCATTTAAGAAAGTTCACAGTGAGGTATATTGCCAATAAAATATTATTTAGAATACTTTTAAATAAATAAATATGGGAATATAAAATGGAACCAACATAGAGCCATAAAAAGTGTATATTAAAATGTATACACAGGCTATGAGCTACATATTTCCATAAATATGTGGAAACTGGAGGTAGCTCAGAGGATGGCACTAAACATTTTAGGATAAACCTACTATGGGATTCAGATATTTTATGTTTAGGAAACTTAAGAAGAGATTTGCTATTTTTTATTCAAAATGTTGAAGGTATGAAAAGAAAGATAGTATCCTGCTTTGATGTACCTTCTGGTTGGTGAGGATGACACAAAATTAATTGATATTTATGTTAGCCTCTTTAAATTCTCAGTATAAAATTATGATGAGGTTAAACATACATATGCTCTCCCCCTACATAGTCCATGCACAGAGGGCTGTCCAAAGATGAGACAAGTAATCAACTAGAATCCTGTTTCCCTGTCTCAGTAACACCCTAGGAAATCAACTCATTGGACCAACTTAAATAAGGAATCCCAAGATGTAAAAGGTAAGCTAAAAGAATTAGTATGGGTACTTATTAAAAGAACAACCATTTTCATGTATTTTTTGACATAGTCTTACATACTGGAGAGAATCGTTGTTACAGATTTATGCATACATTGACAAAGTTAAGGCCAGTCCTAGTCCAAGATCTCTCCACTTTGTCCACTCCCTACTCTCATGTATCCTCTGCAATACCCCCACATTATAGATAGAAATAAGCATGTACATGTATTTTAATTTTTGAGATTTCTGAATTTCTCTGCCTGTCTGTGCATAGCTGGACTTCTCATGGGAGTTGAGAGTTCCCAGCTGCATTGATAATCCCCCTTATCCCTCCCTTCCATCTCTGCCTCCCTCACTTCTCCTCCCACCTTCATAGTTATGATTCCCCCAGCTTATGTGAAATTTCAACTATGTTGAGTTTATTATTTAAACTTAGCTAACTTTCATCCTTAGATTTTACTCTAGCTTCCACATATGAGAAAAAAAACATTCGGCCCTTAAGTCTCTGAGTTTGGGATATTTCACTCAGCATGATTTTTTCCATCTCCATCCATTTGACTGAAAATGCCATGATATTGTTTTCTCTAATAGCAGAGTAGAACTCCATTGTATATATAAACCACAGTTTTTTAATCCACTCATCCTGTGAGGGGCATCTGGGTTGGTGCCATAAGTTAGCTATTGTAAATTGGGCTGCT